>PVJH01004138.1:0-130242 GCA_004026705.1 Nesogale talazaci
CCATGTCCTGGCCTCAAAGTCTATTCTTGATTTTTCCTTGAAACTTCATTGCTCTGCTCCCCTTGCTGTTCTGTTGCACACCCTTAGTGTTTTGCCTCAGTGTGGTGTGGTTAAATAGAGCACAATTCCCACACTGTGTCTCCAGTGTTGACCCCCGTGGCACTATGGTTCAGTGTGGGGAGTCATGTCTCCTCGTGGGGCCAGCCCTATAGTCCTCCCTGTGCCTTGGCTGCTCTAAGCAGGAATATCATCCTCAGGGCTTGGTGGGATGTGCTCCACCCTCTCGTCCTCTCCCTTCATTTGCTCCCATGTGCTCTGATCAGACATCTCCCTCTCCCTGAGCTGTAGCTTCCTCTGAAGTGAATTCTTCTGTGGAGAGGGTTGGGGGGGCTGTCCGTGTAGGTGGTATTGGGGCCGGTTCCACAGACCTCTCTCTTGGTTCCCTGCTTCATGCTGGTACATTGCAAGCATGTCTTGGGGCACCAGATTGAAGTCTGGTCCCTCTTTTTCTGTGGAGACATAAATAATACCCTCCCCTTGGGTGGGTTAGTACTCTGTTCCCCCATTTCCCATGTCTTTTTTTTCTTTCTCTGTCACTTCTTTTTGGTTGGCTACCATATGTATCCCTGGATTTGGTCTGGCCCCTACCATACAACCTGGACTTCACCCCAAGAATGGATGTATACAGTAGGTTTTTCCCTATGCCCCTTTTGTAATTTTTTTTTGGGGGGGGGCATCACTGGTCTCCGGTGGTGGGAGTAGGAGGCCCAGCCCCACTGCGGGAGTTGAACCTCCGTCCCAGTGGGCTGCAGTCCCGTGCACAACCACTACGCCACCGGGGCTCAGCCCTCCCCTTTTGTAATTTTAAGCTTACCTTAGTGGACGCATGTTGTACTTATCCTTTTGTGCTTGGCTTACTTCATTTAGCATAATTTCCTGCAGTTTTTCCTATGCAGCAATGTGCTTCACACATTCACCATTGCCTTTTGGTGATGCGCAGTATTCCATTACATGAGTGTACAACCGTTTTTAATCCATTCCACTGCTGATGGAAATCTGAGTTGCTTTTCAAGTCCTTTTTGAAGATGAATGCAATGCCATTCCTCTTAATTGTGTCATTCCAGCATAATAAACCATATGATTTTCTGATTCAAAATGGCCATTCCAGTTCATTAATACCTACGATAGCATCTTTATTCATTCTATTTAATTTTTGATGACTTACAGTTTTCCTAGGTTCATACTTCATACCTTTCAAGTTGCCATTATAAATAGATGTTTACAGCTGTTTCTCCTCATTATGAGTCATTCAATTCAGAGAGTGACGGGTGAAAGTTTGCCTGCAAAATTAAACAGTGATTCAAACCTACCAGTTTTTCCAAAAGATAAGTGTGACAGCCTGCTTCTGTAAAGATTTACAGTGTTCGGGTCCTGAGGGGGAAGTTCTGCCCTGAACTATCTCATCTCTATAAGAGTAAGCCATTCAGTGGCAATGGGTTCAGTTTTTCTTACAGAAGCATAAGTTGAGCGTGAAATCCCTCTAGATGTAGAAATACCATCATCCTACACTTTGGTGCCTGGTGTACTTTTTCCCTCTTTCAAAATGTAGGTCTTTTTCAGCATTTCTGCCTCCAACCCCCACCCCAAATCACAAATCAGTCAGTCTTTTTTTTTTCCATGAAATAGTTGGTATGGCAAAAGGCTTCCCTTCTGAATAATTTTTTTCAATATTTCTGAGAAATCACATGTACCACTTACATGGATACTCACCGCTTCATCTCATACATTATTATATTTTTAAATATTAATAAATCATTTTATTGGGAGCTCTTATAAAAATCCACACATTTCATTCACCTCATATTTTAACATCATATAAATCATTCCTCACTCTGAATCAGTTGAACCAACCCCTACTAGCAACAGATTCTTTGTCCCAATCACCTTCACTCACAGCCTGTGCAGTTTTTAAATCATTGGAAAGTCTTCAAGGTTTTTTCGAACTATCAAAGTTAAAACTAATGGGTATACTGCTTGCTTTTGATAGTTGAATTAAATTATCAATAGATTTTCTATTTCAGTCATTAAACCATGTGTTTTCTGAGTCATAATTCTAGCTTTGACTAGGGCAGATCATTTCACATGTCCCATTTCATTTTAAGGAGCTCTGCCAGCATGGCGGTTTAGCATGGGGCTGCTCATGACAAGATCAGCTGTTCCAAGCCAGTCAATCCAAGGGAGAACGATGACGTTTTCTGTTCCCCAAAGAGTTTCAGCCTCAGAACCCCACTACTCTGTTCAAGAGAAAAGAGGTCACTATGAGTTAGAACGATTTCTTTAACTGCTGGTTTGGGGCTTTCCAGATTCTGATATTGTCTTTAAGAATTGTCCCAACTGATGGTTGACTGACTGCAGCGTAATGTACATCCAGTGACTGCTGGCGTTTTCAGCTCTTTCTGTCTCTTTATTATTTCCTCTACATTCCCCTTTCATTTGATGCATTCTCAACAATTGCGTCAGATTGATGCTTCCAGGCAATTTAAGCCAAAGGCAAAAGTACACACTCAACGTAGTGTTTGTGGAAATTTGATCCGACTTGAGAGTGTGGACAGCCTCTAAAGTGGATGGTCCACTTTTGCTTCCTCAAGTGGATGAACCACTCAAGACTCAGCTTACTTGAGCGTCCCAAAATAGTGTTTGCACTTGTTATTATGAACCAATGTGCTCAACTGAAAATTAGAATGCAATAGGAATTACAACAATATGTTCTTAAATCCCTTTGAGCTGTGCATAGTCCAGGAATCTTAGTCTGGAGATTTACTGTATAAAAGTTACTAATTGGGATTGACCGTTCTAGGGGGACACCAGACCGGGGGGGGGGGGGGGGGGGGGAAAGGCAGGGGATTCCAACAAACCCAGAGACAAGGGAACAGCAGTGATCTAAAATTGATGGTGGGGAGGGCACAGAATGCCTGGTTTGAGCAAATGCAATGTACTGAGAGGAATTACCGAAACTCGAATGCAGGTAGAACATGATAGTGGGGAAAAAGGAAAGTAAAAGGAAATAGAGGAAAGAACTAGGAGGCAAAAGATATTTCTAGAGGTCTAAATATAGGCATGTACACACTTAAATATATGTAGATATGTATAGCTAGGGGCATAAATCTATGTACTTATATTTATATGTCAAGTATTAAGGGAGCAGGCAGACATTGGATCTGTGCTCAAGCTCTGCCTCAATGCAGGATTACGTTGTCTAATACCCTGGCCTTCTGTGCTGTGCATCTTCCTGACACAATCACTGAAGTCAAAATGGGTGCATAAGCAAATGCGGTGAAGAAAATGGATGGTGCCTTGCTCTTATAAGATACAGCATCTGGGGTCTTAAAGGCTTGAAGATAAACAGACAGCTATCTAGCAGGGAACCAACAAAGTCTACATGGAAGAAGCACACCAGCCTGTGTGATCATGAGGTGTTGACAGGATCAAGTATCAGGAAGACCCCAAACAAACAATCATATTGATGAGATGAGGGGGGTGGAGTGGAGACTCAAAGCCCATCTGTAGGCAATAGCTCATCCCCCCACAGAAGGGTCACAAGGCAAGGACAATCCAACCAAGTTGCAATATAGCACTGACACAACATACAGCATTTTGCTAGTTCTATGATAGTTCCTCCAGTTCTACCTCATAAATCTGGCTAGACCAGAGCATGTGCACTGGTAGCAATAAGAGCTCTTCATGCACAGAATTGAGGACAGAATAACCTCTCGGGACCAACACTGGGATTCGTGATACTACAAGGGTGGGAGGAAGGTGGGAGAGATAAGGAGAACCTGTTGCAAGGATGGACATATCTACACACACACCCCTGCACCCTCCAGGTAACACACAACAGAAACATGGGTGAAGGGAGGCTGCGGATGGTGTGAATAATAACAATAGCTTATAATTTATGAAGGGCTTATGAGGGTGGGAGGGAAAAAATGAGAACTGATACCAAGGGCTCGGGTAGAAAGAAAAGATGATAGCATTTGCTCAAATATGCTTCACCCAGTGGAGATATGGATTATTGTAAGAGCTGGGGAAACCCCCCAATAAAATAATTTTTTATAAATAATAATAATAATACAATGAAAAAATATTTTAAAAAACACAAAACACAAGACCCCAAACCCTGAAAAAAATTACTGACAGAAGGATGAAGGATGGAGAAACTATTGCTTAGAACCACTTTGTGACCTTTCTTCATTTCTCCTTGAACTTCCTCCCTTTATCCATCTCTTGTTTTCACTTCTTTTTAATCATTTTATTGGGGCTTCATACAATTCTTAACACAATCCATACATCCATCTATTGTATGTCAAGCATATTTGTACATTTGTTGTCCTCATTGTTCTCAAACATGTGCTTTCTACTGAAGCCCTTGGTATCAGCTTTTCATTTTTCCCCACTCTTGTTGCCCCCCCCATTCACAAACCCTTGATAATTTACAAATCATTATTATTTTGTCATATCTTACACTGTCTGATGTCTCCATTCACCCCCTTCCCTGTTGGCCATACCCCAGGGAGGAGGTTATTTGTAGATCCTTACCACTGGTTTCCCCTTTCTAGTCTACCTTCCCTCCACCCTCTGTGTATTGTCACTCTCACCACTGATCCTGAAGGGACATCTGTCCTGGATTTCCTATGTTTCCAGTTCCTTAATGTACCAGTGTACATCCTCTGGTCTAGCGAGATTTATAAGATAGAATGGGGATTGTGATAGTGGGGCAGAGGAAGCATTGAAGAACTAAAGGAAAGTTATATGTTTCACACTGCATCCTGACCGATTCATCTCCTCCCCATGATACTTCTGCAAGGGGATGTCCTGCTACCTACAGATGGGCTTTGGGTCCCCAGTCTGCATTCCCCTCATTAACAATTATATAATTTTTAGTTCTTTGGTACCTGATACCTGATCCCTTCAACACTTCATGGTCACACAGCTGCTGTGCTTCTTCCATGTGGCTTTTGTTGCTTCTGAACTAGATGGCCACTTGCTTACCTTCAAGCCTTTAAGACTCCAGACACTATGTCTTTTGATAGCCAGGCTCCATCAGCTTTCTTCACCACATTTGCTTATGCATGTCTATCATTGTAACAAATACTTTCCAAAGTACCAAACACTCTTCCAGGCTTTGTACCAGGTCCTTTCGCTACGATGAACAAAAACAGTGACTGTGAAGGATCAGAAATATATGTGGATTTAGGAATTTACTTTTTCCAAAAAATTCTATAGCTCCTGGGAGATAAACTTCAAATCCTTGGAATTTCTCAAGTGAAAAAATTGGAAAGCTTTTGAAGTTCATGGAGGCATTCAATTTCGTAAATAGTTTGTGCTAGCAAGAAGACCCCCAATGCAGGGCTCTGAAGACCCACCATGTTAGGTAGCAGCTTCTCTTTGGGGAGAGCAGAGGGTCTGCAGATTGAGTTTAGTCATGTGAGAAATTAGTCAATCAATCTTATCTCATAAAATTCTCGACATTAATGCTCTCATGAACTTCCTGGTTACTCATAAACATGAATGCATGGGAGGGCATTATGCTCCTTGAGATATGAAAGTTTCATATTAGGACTTCTAGACCTCCTTGTGTGGATCTACTTTCATATGCCTTTTCCTATAATAAGACTGTCACCATAACTGTAGGTACAGAGCATTTTGGATTTCTGAGTCATTCTAGCAAAGTTTCGAGTATGGGGACAGGGAGTGGGGGGACAGAAGGAACCCTGAGTTTATCACCATGTCAGAAGGGGCGCTCTCATGAGGAATTCTGAACTTGTGGCAGTGCCTAAAGCCCAGACAGATTAGACCATCTGGAATTGTCTCTTAGCATGTGACTTTTGGACCTAACTATCCGTTTAGACTCCAGAAAAGAATTATCTTTGCAGTTGGTGTCAATGAAAACTTTTAGCTAGTGTCAAAAAAGGCACATCTTAATAAAATGTTATAATTATGATACAGTTATAAAGGGGAAGAGCATGGTGCTGTGAGAATGTACTGGGCTGACCATAGAATGCCAATCCAGCTTAACTTGCAATTCTGTAACCAGTCCTGTAAGTTAACACTGGGAATTCTAACTCTTCCAAAGTAGTCAAAATCCCCTCCTAAAGAAAACATTGCTGACTCTGCTTCTGCAAGTTTCTTCTGTGAAGCTGTCCTTGTAAATGGCCATGTGTGCATTATAGCCACCCATGCTAGGGTTAGCAGCAGCACCTCAGATGACAGATTCAAAGATTTCCCCACTCTCAAAAATTCCTTTTGTCCTGGTCAATCTTTGGACACTGGACACGCCAGCTTCTCTAAGCCTCATTTTTCTCAATTGTAAACAGAAACCCAGAGTCCTACTTATCAAGCATGTGGGGCATTCTATGCATGCAACAGCTGGCTATTATTACTACTTATAATTAAGATTATTATTGACTATAAATATAGACTTCTATACTGGAAAATAGAGTGGTTTGTTGAGAGTTAGAGTCAAAAGCTTAAGATCCTAAAGTAGGATCTTGGTACTAAAGTTGTCGTGGATTTAATTTTTTTTGATCCATCATCCAAAACTCATGGAGATGGTAGTCAACAAGAAATCAAATGACATATTGCACTGTTGGAATCTGGTGCAAAAAGAATTCTCTAACATGTTAAAAATAAAGATAGCCCTTTGAGAATGAGGGTATACTCAATCTAGCCATAGCCTTCACAATGGCCTAATTTAGGTGCCAAAGATGGACAATGAGTGTGGAAGATTGGATTCCTTTGTGTTGTGGTGTTGCTGAAAAATGTTGGATAAACCACGGAATGCCTGATATATTAATTAATAAGTCTGTGTTGGAAAAAGTCCGCTCCGAAGGATCCTTAGAAGAGAGGATGGACAAGTCCATAGAAGAGAACAACAAACTAGTAGGGGATCAGGGAAAAAGAAGAGGACCCTCCATGAGATGAAATGCCATTGGTGCTGAAGCCATGCACGGCAATGATGGTGTGGCGGCACAGGAGCGGGGAGTGTTTGGCTTTGTTATACACAGGGTGGCTTTTTGTTACAACCAACTCAATGACAGCTAGCAGCAACAGGACTGTATATTCACAAATGCGCTCTCAAGAGAAGAAATAAGGGTTAACTTTTTAAAAACAGAAAAACCATTGTAATATATCTATTAAAAGGAAACTGCAGGGTGCTGGTTGTTGGTGTTTCTTCTGCTGAAGAAACCCATTTGAGTCAGAAGCTTCCAGCTAATGTACTTTAGCTGCATGTTTTGGAAGCAGTAAGGGAAGTGATGTTGGGTTCTCTAAACACGCTGCGTTTCTGGAAAGCCAGAGTCAGGGCTTTTGTTCCTGGAAGCATGACGTTAGGTTGTCCATTTGCATCCAGGAAGTCTATTATGCTCTGATTGCAGTACATCAAAACCCTCTGGAGATATTAGGGCATCGTTGCTATTACTTTCTTGGCTCCTGGCTGTTACTTTTTTGACGCCTTAGCTTTATGCAGTTACTGCCAATGGATCTAAATAATGCTAATCACATTTTTGAAAGGAGACTTTGAGAATGCCAGTAGTTCGTCCAACTGTGTGCTCAAGAGAGTCTTACACTTTTCAATTAGAAGTTTGGGAGCACATCAATGAAAAAGATAATATTTACATTTGGACCGTGTAGTCCGCTCCTGTCTAGTATTCACTAACTATATAATTAGGACTGATAACCAATCTCTCTGAGCTTCAGCTTATCTTGTCTTGAGTGTGTGTGTGTGTGTGTGTAGATGTGTGTATGACACAATAAGCACTTTGAGTGAGAACCTACAACAATTGTGATTTGGTTAAGTGTTTCAGATAGCATTCTTATGGTATTGGTATTCTCCCTACTTTACATATGGGAAGATTAAGTGAGATCCAGAGGTGATAAACTCAAGACCATTCACCTGGTTAGTGGTGTAACCAGTATTCATAAAGCAGGTTTTCTCAAACACTGCACTAGTAATGTTTGGGGTTAGATGACTGTTGTGGGGGAGGGGAACTGTCCTATGCATTCTAGATATTTAACAGCTTTCCTGGATTTGCATACAAGTATGAAAGTTGGATATTGAATAAGGAAGACCACAGGAAGATCAGTGTGTTTGAATTCTGGCATCGATGAAGAATACTGAAAAGATCATGGACTGCTGGAGGTCAAAGAGGAGAAAGGTCTTGAGAGTCTGGTCAGAATGCTCCTTGGAAGAGAGCATGGTGAGATTTCATCTCACTGTCTTTGGACATGTTGCCAGAAGCAATCCATCTCATCCGTCTCCGAAAAAGGTCCTCCTCCTTGGTAGCGTGGCTGGTGAGTGGAATAGAGAAAAACCCGAAGGAGACGGACCAACACAGTGACTTTGACAAGGGGCTCAAACATGCCACTTGTGAGGAGGGTGCAGGGCTGGGTCGTTTTTGTTCTGCTGACCATAAGGGCCCGATGTGTTGGAACCAATTTGACAGCCCCTAACAATACCCAGTATCATCCCCCCTTCAACTGTCACAATAAAGCAAGCTTCTATATATTGACAACTGTCCCTGGGGGAAAAAGATGGCCCCTTGTCGCAGGTAGAAAACCAGGCAATTTTTTTATTCTAAAACCTACCACCATTCCACTAAAATACTATCCCTTATGAAAAATGCAAGATTCCTATATATGCATATATATGTGTGTGTGTGTGTGTGTGTGTGATTTTCTGAGATGACTAAATTCAATATTGAAGTCAGCAAGTCTTGCCACTAGCTGTTTAATTTCCTTCCTAGGGTCTTTTGGTCTGTCAGTGGCCTTGTCCTCATACCTGTTAGGTGCCCTCGGTTTCATTGCTCCCTTCCTTCACCAGGATCGGGTGCTTCTACTTCAAATGACTTGACATTTGATCTGTCAGTGTTTTGTTGCTGCTGTCATTTAGATTCTTTTAGACTTTTCGAGAACAAAATGTCTAGTTAATAGCCTGGGTGTCCTGTCCTTGCTTTCTACTTGACTGCTTATATCAAAGCAAGAGAGGTAATATTAAAAAAAAAAAAGAGTCCCCAGGCTCACAAATGATTCAGTTTATGAAGAGGAGAATGGAGAGAGGGGACTTTTATGGCAAAACTTCCATGACTACAAGGGGCTTACTTGCTTAGAACTCTTTAAAGGTCACCTAGAGTTGACTGTTTTAGTAGTGCCTGCCTTGCAGCAGCAGGGGTGGGGGGTGGGGTGTTATTTAAAAACACACACACATGTCTCTGGGTCCTAGCCAGGGAAATTTTGACCCCTAAGTCTCAACTGGGGCCCTGATTTCTTCATTTTTGACAAGTGGCTGGAAGGATTCTGACATAAATGGACTTCAAACCACACTAGGAAAAGCACTGCCAGGGCCATCTGACTGGTGCTACTCTGTATGATCTATGCAGTCTGGCCTTCCTGTGAACCTTCTGATCCTCAGTTTCCTAATCTGAAAAAGGGGAAGAAGATAGCATCACACCACACAGTGTCTGAGAGATTAGACGAGACATTGCTCAGATGTAAAATTGGAAGTTTTTGTTTGTCTTTGTTTATCAAAGACTTTGGAACCCTTAGCAAGTCATGCTTTTACTATGGTTTTTAATTTTTTAAAAACTTAAACTCATCGATGGATCATTGTATGTGTGTGTGTGTGTGTGTGTGTGTGTGTGTAGAGGTGTGAAGGATCCTTCTGAAACAAAATCAGAACACCCTTGGTAGTTCTCAGGGATGCCCGCCAGCCCTCCCTGCTGCTTTGTGTATATCTGTCTTCTCTACTTGTGTGCAACCTTTTTAATGATCCCTTCCATCCACCACAGCACCTACTCCCTTTCTCTAGGCTGGGAGTCTTCTGTTTAACTGAACAGCCAGTCCCCTCACTTGAGTCTTGAGGGTACCATGCAAAATCAAGGTGTTGAGTTTTCACCTTGAAGCTTGAACACAACTCTATCACTACAGATGTGAAAACAAAGCAAAGCCCCCACCACTCTGAAGAAAAGCTTCAAGGGAGTGTTGTGGTCATTCTCTGCCTCACACCCATGCAGCATCATGCATACAAACATGGCCAAGTCTCTGCCATGTCGTTGTAAAATAGTTCTGTGTGCTTTCTGACACGGTTGAGTCTTGGTTTCTCCAAAGTGAACACTGCTTGGAAATGTGATTTCCGCTAACCCTGCTGCTTCAGGTCAGAGGAAGGTAATTCGTGAAGGGAATGGTGGTTCTATTTTATTGCCTGTTATTAAAATATGGACAAGTGGGCTGAGCCCCAGTGGCGTAGTGGTTGTGTGCCAGACTGGGACGGAGGTTCGATTCCAGCAGTGGGGCTGGGCCTCCTACTCCCACCATCAGAGAGCAGTGATGCCAAAAAAAAAAAAAAGAAAAGAAAAAAAAGAAAATATGGACAAGTGTTTAAAAAAATCATACCTACATGGAGTCACATTTGATGATGATGGATGGCCAAGTGGAGAAGAAAACTGACAGGAATGGGGGTGCTGATATGATAATATAAGCCAATGAAGAGTCTGGCTCAAACATAATAAAAATGGTGATGAAGGTACGGGAACCAGGCAGTGTTTCATTCTGTTGTACATAGGATCAGTAGGCGTGGAAATAGATTCAACAGCACCTGAACACACCAACAAGGAAAGACTCATTATTAGTTGTTTTGGTCAAGGCACTATTGACATATCTTAGACATTTTCGAGCAGTGCTAGAGAGTTTTCTCTACCAGCCTCCTTGGTCTAACTGTACCCATGCCCCAGATAAACAATGTCTACTTTGCTGGAAAAACGTTATGTGCATCCTGTCATGAGTACATTGCCAAGAGAATAAAGAAGGCCTCAAAAAAATGCAACAGCTTTGCCAGATCTTTGTCAAGAAAAAAATAAAGTTGATTTTGTGGGTAGGTAAGAAACAGTTAACATAGGAGACCTTTCCTTAGAAAGACCCATTTGCAACTTTGACCTTCGGCTGGTATTTGGGTATTTGGACTTGAGAAAAGTCACCAAAATCCCTTAACTTTTAAGAGCGACTAACTATCTAAAGTCTTTGTGTAAGAGAGTTTGTTTATATGTAATACCCACTTTCCTTCTAGGGGATATGGAACTTTAGTATGTGCTAATACAGGGCACACACATGAACCAAGCTGAAACTCCTGGTGTTGGATTGATTCTAACTCATTGCGACACCTGGTGTTACAGGGAAGAACTGCTCCATAAACTTTTCTTGACTGTGGTCTTTACAGAAGCAGCCCACTAGACTTTTGTTCTGCCGCACCAGTGGGTGGGCTTGAATTTTTATGTTCGTGGTCAAGTACAAGTCATTTACATTATGTAAGCAAAATTCATAGACGTTGAGCCTCAAATGAACTTCCTGTGTTGTCATGACTTGTGGTTGAGAAATTGAACTTGCTCTGTAGGAGAGAAACTTGGAAGCTGGTGCTTAGTTTCCTCAAGATTTCACCCAATACACCTTTCTTTTTCCTTTGCTGATTTTCTTGGTATCCTTTTGCTGTAATAAATCATAAATATGAGTCCAACTAGAAGCTGGATCCTGTAAATCCTCCAAATCACCAAACGTGGGAGTGGTCTCTAGGATTGTTGACACAGAAGAGCAGCTGTTAGCAGAATGTGTCAGTCCGGGTAGACTAGAGAAACAAATTCATAGATACGCATATGGATATAAGAGAAAGGTTTATATACAAGAGGAATGGGACATTGAGAAAGCATCCCAACTCAGTCCAGTTCAAAGTCATAAGTCCGATATTAGCCCATTTGCATGATATTACTCTATGAAGTTTCCTTCCGACTTACAAAGTCACAGGTCGGTGGGTGCAGAGTCCTGGCACCAGCAGGGGTCTCCCCATGGCTCCTCACTTCCAGGGCTCAGGGTCCATTAACAGCATCCAGTGGTGGTAGAAGCAACTCTGTGCTGGCAGGGCTCCACGTGACTTCTCCAGCTTCAGAGGTCTGGTTCCATCAGGGTAAGGCTGTGTGGCTTCTCCTCCTACTCCTTCAGCTTCTTAGATGCTGCCATCTTGTCTTGCGTGTAGTTCATTGACTCTGAGACTAATTCCCAACAACTGGATAGATAGCTTCTCATCTCCATAAGGGAAATATTGAGAGATATCCCGGATGTATCAGGAGAAAGCCATGCTCACATGGAGGCCTCATTGGCTACTCAATGGCTATCTCCAGATTAACAGGCTAGACTCCACCCCTCCATCTCAATCATGAAATTAACATAAGCACATGACTGCCATACAGAAATAAAAGGCCCTTATAGTGAAAGGCTTACAGCAACTTGACATTTGATATCCCTGAAACATTGACATTATTCCAGTAATACCACTTCAGCTGGGGTTACTATAAGATATAATTGATTATGTATTTTTTTCTGTATTAGAAAGAGGAAAAAAAGGCAATTTAATAAAGGGGATATCCTTTTGTCTTCTATAAGACTACTGAGAACCCTATGAGAAGGCTGGAAGTATGGTTTCACTTAAGTATAACTTAAGGAGAAGGGCTTCCCCCCTACTAAACCATTAACTAGGCCTCAAACTCATAACTTACTATAAAATTAAAAATTCACTTCAATAATTAAATCAGGGCATCCTCTACCAGAGCAACAGGTATTATGTCAGTCTCACTGCCACTAAGTGGATTCTGACTCATAGTGACCTTGTCGAAGACAGAGTAGAATGGTTCAGAGTTTCTGAAACATAACTCTAAGTGGGCAGATTTTAAAGTTAGCAGTCCAATGCCTAGCCCACAAGGACTAAGGGTCTCAAGTCTATCTCCACCTTTCCTTACACTAGACAAGGAGAAATCAGTAATTACACCTTTTGTGGTCACTCACTAGCTTTGAAGATTCCAATTCCTACTCATCAAAGTAGGTATAAAACATTGTCATTGTGAACTGTGTTTAGGAGGCTTGACCTCAGTGTACCCCAAGACGGCAGTTCTGGGGTCCAGTGACTAAATCTCTCAAATGTGTTTGGTTGTGGCTAAGAAGTTTTCATAATTTAGCCCCTTATATGCTCTAGTATGAAGGTGTCTTAGGCTGAGTTCTAGCTAGAGAAGTAAAGCTAGTGATGCTTCTATATGCTCCATGCACATGCACAGTGAAACTTATATTAAGAGATGGTGCACACAGCTGTATAAATGGGCAAGTCCAAATTCAGGCAGGTTCCAAGCCCACGAGTCAGATGTTAGGCTTGAGGCTTCTCTCATGTAGAGCTATCGGACTGATGAGCCCAAGTCTGGTGGGTAGACCACAGTCAGATAATTCCAAGATCATCAGATCAGATTTGTGACTCTAGAAAAGAATTTGTCCAAGGTCAGCAACTCAGATGGCATGCAAGGATCAGATGATAGTACGGCAGGTTATCCGCTGATGTCCAAAACTGGAGATTGATGAGCTAGATGCAGGATCCAGACCCAGCAAAAAGCAACCAAGCTTTCCCACAGCATCTACTTATACTGACAGCAGGGAACACCCCAAGGAAATGTCTTCTCAATCCCTTACATCAGCGCTATGATCCTAGTAGAGGTTTTACATTCCATCCTACTCTTATTCCATTATCCAGGAAAGCTCCAACTGATGAGCTGTGATTACACTGTGCAGGGTCAGGTCATGGAGATTACTAGGTGCTAACTACCAAACAACTAAGAATCCTGGCTTAGCCAGATTGTCACAAAACTTAAATATCACAGAAGTTAAGTTTAAGAGTATTGTTACTAGGGTTCCAAATCCTGCATGTGTGGGCTTATTCCAAACAAATGTGTTTAAACATGAACTATGTGGTCAATGGATGGCTTTAGCCAAGTTATCTTGTTAGATGAAACATATTGCCATGAAATCATAGAAAACATTATTAAATAAAGGTATAAAATGTGAAATATTCTTCACTTAGATTTACGTACTTCTGAAGATGATATTTACATCACTCTAAACTTCCCCTAAAGGATTCTGTACTCTTCAATTTACACCACATCAAATTAGCAGGTTGGGATCCGCAAGGAACTCAAATTCTGTGTTCCTTTAAAATGTTTGTGTTTTGGGGACAAAATTAGTTGAAAGAGGTGAGAGTGGGACTGTATAGCATAAAGAATAAGGTGTCCCTGTAAAGTTTACACAGAGCAATCCTTGCTACTCTCAAAGAATAGACAGGAGCATTGTCATGATGAAAGCAGCAACAGCAAAAACTCTCCAGTGAAAATTCCTTGGCCTTTTTCTTACCTAGGCAAACTTCAATTTTCTTAAAATTTATTCATAATAAATCCCTATGATCATTCTGTGTCCTTCAAGAAAACCTGTTATGATTACTCCTTTGGAATCTCTCCACTCCCAAACTCACCATAACCTTCGAAATTAATATCTTCCTTTTGAATTTAGCTGACATACTATGTCCCTTCAAAAGTCACTGCTCTGATTAGACCTTCTTTTTTTAAGGCACCCTGTTAGAACTAACATAAGTGTATTACTGAGATATAGGAAACATTGTTTGTAATGAACTCAACCCATGTATGAAAGGGAACACTAGCAGTGAGTGATGCCTTTGATTTGAGCTCATATAAGTAAGTACATGTTATCTGAAGGTAAAGACAGTCTGAAGAAACATTTAAAAGAAGAGCAATTATTTTAGACAACGGCAAAAAATATCTCTTAAGAAAAGGAATGAGAAATGAATAATAAATAATGACTAAGTGGGAAGCTGAGGATCCCCAAACCTTAGGGAATTATTTGCTGAATCTTTGGTGTTTAAGGTGTGGTTCTAACATTCCTAAGAAGTGAGCTTCATCCAGTCTGGGGTTTCAGAAGCTGGTACTTTGAGTCAGGTTCTCAGAATTGCTAGTGCATGTGTTCATCAAGCTGATCATTCTCTAGGTGGTTAGGACAAACGAGGCAAAAGGCCTGGGGCCAATTATGTGCTTTTTCTTATTCGTTATCACTGAGTTGACTCTGACTCATGTTGATCCCATGTTTGCCGAGTAAAACTGTTCCACATGGTTTTTGTGTCAATCACCTTAATCTTGTGTCAATTTGATGATTAAGAATGTAGGGGTGGAGTTAAGCCTCTCAATCTAGAGACAGCCAATGAGACCTCTGGGTGGGCATGGCTTTCTCCTCTGAGAATTCTGGGAAATCTGGTACTTCCTTCTTGGAATCAGGAGACCCTCGCCACTTCCTTGGAGACTTTCTACTGAGAACATTCTCTTGGAGATGCCGTACTGACAAGACACGAGGCTGACTCCCTGTGAGACATTCCAGAGGAGAAGCCTCACTGATCTACCCGGATGGAACCAGACCTCTGAAGCACTTGGGGACCCCTGCCGGAGTAGAGATGTTTGCAATGCCACTGGATCCCAAGGCATTCTACCCATCTGGCTTATGATCACCTTGCATTCAGTATCATTGCATGCACTTCGTGAGTCTGAAGAAGGCTTTATAAACTGGTATTGGACATATGGGCTAAGATTGGACTTAGGACCTTTGACTGACCTTGGATGGGATGTTTTCTCAATGTACAGTTTCTCTTGTATATAAATCTCCCTTATAAACATACATATGTGTGCTTATGAATTTGTTTCTTAGTTTACCTGGATTAACACAGTTTTCAAGGTCAAGAGCACTCTGAAAGGATCTCCTTACTCCTCTTCTAAAATTCCTCTAAGTAAGTTTGAACTGCCAATCTTTTGCCTAGCACTTAAGTGTTGAACAATTTGCACCACTTGGGATGTATAGGAGTTAGATATGAACTCTATGGTCTAAATTAGCCATGGTGGGAACTATGTCTTGACCAGGATTGCTTAAAATATAAATGGGCATGTAGCCCATTTATGGCCAATGATGCATGCAGATTACATGGCTGAGGGGTTTCTGGAAATGCTTCCTCACTCAGAGAAAGGGATAGTCATCTTTTATACCTCTGGATCTAACTGTTTTCTGTACATGCTGTTGGTAACTATTGTATCTGTATTACATCCAGTCTGAGGATCACACCCAGATGCTGCCCTTCCCAGAGCAGAGAGAAAAAAGGAACATGGGTCTTTTGAAGATTGGGTTGAGCCTTTAAATACGCTAGCCTTAGAGTGACAATACCTCCAGATTTTTTGTTATATGAGAGATTACATCTTCTTGCTTAGTGACTTTCAGTTTGGTTTCTAATATTTGATGCCAAAGTACCTGTTAGGGGTGAAATTTCCAAAAGTATATACTGAAACCCTGGTGTATGTTTGGAAGTAGAGTTTCCTTGTTACGTAGGTCTATATCTGAATAGGAAGGATCCTAAATCTAATCACTTTTGAGATGAAAAGAGGAAGACTGATTACTGTAGCAAGTGCATCTAAAAGGATAGTAGGCAGCTCAGAGAGGCTGAAATTGTCAAGAAAGACCCTCTCTCTAGAACATAGGTTCTCAAACTGACAAAAAATTTAAAGAAGGTTGCCCATTCCTGAGAGATTAGATTTTTAAAAGATTGTGAATAGAAGCAGCATGTTGTCAGACATACTGCTGACTAACAGTGAAACATGGCCAAGTATAATGCGGGAAGATTAGTCCTTAGTATCAGAAGGTACTCAAAATACAACTGAGGAATAGCAGGGTCAACTTTCTATAACTTGGATGAAATCAAGTTTGCTGATGGGCACATATAACTCAAAATGAAAGGTAACAACTTCAAACATGCTTTAAATAATCAGAATGTGAAATTTACAAAGTATGAATCTTGAAAAATTGGAGGTCATCAAAAATGAAGGGGAACGTATAAAATCAGTATCCTAAGAATTACTGTGCTGGTGTGATCATGAGGTGTCCATGGTATCATGTATCAAAGAACAAAAAAATCATATCATTGTGAATGAGGGGAAGTGGGGAGTGGGGACCCAAAGCCCATCTGTAGGCAACTGGACACCCCCCTACAGAAGGATCTCAGGGAGGAGACAAGCCAGTCAGGGTGCAGTGTAGCAATGATGGAACATACAACCTTCCTCTAGCTTTTTAATGCTTCCTCCCCCGACTCTCACGATCCCTACTCTACCTTACAAATTCGGATAGACCAGAGAATGTACAGTGGTACAGATGGGAATTGGAAACGGGGTATCCAGGACAGATGAACCCTGCAGGACTAGTGGTGAGAGTGGCGATGGTGGGAGGGTGGATTGTCCCCCTGAGGGATGGACAACAGGAAAGTGAGTGAAGGGAGACATCAGACTGTGTAATACATGACAAAACAATAATAATTTCTAAATTATCAAGGGCTAATGAAGGAGGAGGAGCATGGAGGGAGGGAAAAATGATGAGGTGATACCAAGGGCGCAAGTAGAAATGTTTTAAGAATGATGATGACAGTGAATATATAAATGTGCTTGGGTGGATGGATAGCGATAAGAGTTGTATGAGCGCCCGAGAAAATGATTTAAAAAAAAGAAAGAACATCATGCACGAAGGAAGCAAAAAGTTATTAATAGAGCAGGTAAGAAGGACCTCAGCGGATGTCAGAAGATACTCTGAAACTTGCTTTTGGACAGAGAGTAGCTAAAACCAATGGAGGAAATGATAAAGTAAAGGAGCACAACAGCTCAAGAAGATGAAGTAGAGCATTATAATGAACTGTGCAAAGGCCTGGGGGTAGAGAACCACAAGATTCTAAATGAGAAGGATGGGCACAGTGGCTGCAGCAACAGGTTCAGACATCACAATCACCTGCCAGGTTGGCACAGGCCCCGGCAGGGTTTCACTCTGTTCTGCACACGTGGTCACTGCGAGCACCTCACAATCAGTTAGGAAGAAACTATCCCTGCTGATAATCATGGGATCACCATGGGTGGGGCCAACCCAGTGGCAACCGGCTCTAATATGGGCAAGGGTTGGGTGAGCGTGGCTCCTGCCACTCCAACTGCTGTAAGGCATGGGGAGAGCAATTTTCAGAGCCAAAGGCATGTTTTATCTTTCAACCCAGTAACTCTAGGACTTTCTCTAAGGGAACAATCCTAAAGGAGCAAGGAGTGAGGAGATGTTTCTGATGTGAATTATAAAAAGAGATCAATTGGTAGATAGAGGAGGACAGGGAGGTGTTCATGGAAAAGGGCATTTCTCCAAAATATTTATGAATATTTTACTTTCCTTGGAGACCTGTCTCTGTAGGTCATTATCTTATTAATTTCGAAATCCATAATAACTATGGGGCAAGTATTGTGAACTTCATTTTTAAAATAAAGGAGTAAAAGTGCAGAAAGGTTAAGTTAGCTGACTCCGGCAAAAGAAGTTGCAAGATGGAGAAGGCAGTATTTAAAGACAGGTCATTGTATTTGAAATCGTTATTTCTGCAATAGTATATATTTTTTATTGATATCATATATGCTTTCTAGAATTTTCCATCATCTTAATGGAGTCACACGTTGTGCTAAGTCTGAAGCAGCAATTTGGAAAAAGTATAATATGAAATCAAAAATGGTGGGCTGAGCCCCGGTGGCGTAGTGGTTGTGCGTGGGACTGCGGCCTACTGGGACGGAGGTTCAATTCCAGCAGTGGGGCTGGGCCTCCTACTCCCACCACCGGAGAGCAGTGATGCCCCCCCCCCAAAAAAAAAAAAAAAAGAAATCAAAAATGGTATCTGAGTCTGCATCTCCCCGAAAATCACAACTATGTGAATAGCACTACAAGTAAGCAGGGAACAATGAAAACAGGTGTTGTTTTTCCTCTCTGGAGGTAGCATTCCAAGCGATTTCATTCCCGTTCTTTAATGTCTGTGTTTTCATGCTGTAAAGCTGTTTTTGTAAGAAACAATGGAAGAAAGCAGACACTGGAACTCTCATTCTTTCAGAATCAGCCATGCTATCATCTTTGCAAGTTGCGCTCACATTGAGGGATGGGCTGTCGTTATTGACAGACTTGAATCTAAGTATCTGCTTCACAGACAAGTTTATTTTCACCCCCGAGTCATTCTGTTCATTATTTTAACAGTCTGTATGAGAAACAGAGCAGGACAGTTAGCTGTTTCCTGTCCATGCCATTCCCATTTGAGTGTGATATTCTCACTTGCTGTGATCAATGGGAAATGGTGGGTAATTATTACATGGAACAGGACACGTTCTTTTGAGGAAAGCTACATGAAATTACATTGGAAGAAACTAAAAGGTAAACACAAGGATGAGCTGCTGGAGACAATGGGTTCGTCACAGGAGTTGGTGGAGGACTTAGCCTTCTGGGTTATCCTGTGAAGCCTGGTATGCAACAAAGAGGGTAAAGCATGAACCCTTTGCTACCAACATATTGGTTGAAGATTTAGAAGACAAGATCGGGAGGGGAGCTATAGAGTGGTTCACTCAATCTCCTTTTCACAGACTTCCTGTCTTGCAGAGGTTGGAAAGAGAAAGTTTCTCTTACAGCTCTTTGTCAACTTGAAGATGTGATCTGGAATGGGCTAATCAGAGACATTCACATAAGACATGCATTTGGAAATGAGGTAACAAGGTAAAGTTGCAGGTGTTGAGACTCAGATTTTGCTGGTGTGGTTTTTCTCGAAAAGCACTCTGATTTCCAGGCAGCTTCCTGGTGGGGACCAAAGGATCAACAGCAGTCTTGGTCATCTTGTTCAGCAGTGACTTGCACATCAATGCTAAATATAGGTGCCTGTTATTATTATAAGGAGCCCTCACGGTGCTATTGGGTAAACATTAGGCCACTAACTGTGAGGTTGATGGTGCTAATCCCCCAGTCACTTCACAGGAAAAAGATGCGGCTGTGTCTGTTGCTGTAAATATTTCCAGGCTCAGAATCTCTATAAGGGTTGCTACCAGTTGAACATCAACTCAATGGCATTGGGCTTGGGTTTTCTGTAAGAACACTTACAGAAAACAACATAGGACTGTCTATATGCTATAGAAATAGTATCTAAAGGATAATGGAATACTCAGCCCGACTTCTTAGATTGGCTTTTTGAAGGAAATATGGCTTAAAATAGATGGAGTTTGTGCCACTCTATTCCTTTCAGATGCCTTTTCAAAAGAGCCAATGTTCTCAGAGTACACCAAGGTCAAAAACAGACTCTGTCAAATACTTGGGTGAAAGCTAGTTCCTTATCACCAAAGGAGAATAGTTGTCGTTTAGAACATCCCAGAAAGTTTAAATATCTGATGGGAAAAAAGGACTCAATTTAGAGTTAGAATGAAACTGTGACTCTTAGGTCTTTTTCAGCCAAGTAGAATCTGTGTCTGAAGTAGGATTTGTAGTTGAAGTAGGGACACAAACAATGTTGCAACTTCCTCTATAAGCATGACTTCACTGTAATGATAGTGATTTTTTAAAATGCTTAAGATTTTTTTAATTAAAAATTTTATTTATTTATTTATTAAATCCTTTTATTGGGGGCTCATACAACTCTTATCACAATCCATACATAAGTCAAGCACATCTGTACATGCACTGTTTACTAATAATTTAAAAATACCAAAAGACATCTGGGAAGTGACTGTGTTCCTAATTGCCCCAAATAATTGTGCCCCTGTCTCAACATATTTTCGGTACCTCTCTTAGGACAGTTTCCATTTGGGGCTTTTGTTGTAGTTATTGATATGCATGTCTGATCTGTTCCATATATGAAACTGTAAAACCAGTGAGGGCAAGGATGCCCATTGAAGAGTATTGGATCTCTTGGAGAACCTACCCATAATGTGATGATACACAAATGGGGCAGAGCCTATATTTTGTGAAAAAGGAGAACTGGTGGTGTAGAGGGTGGGCTGTCAACTCTAAGATCAGCAGTTTAAATCGCTCTGCTGCTCCTTGGGAGAAAGAAGAGGCTGTCCAGTAAGCCTGCAGTTTTACGCTGAGAATTTTTGTGCAATTCTTGGGCAGGATTTCACCAGCATTTTATTAGACTTTCAAGGCATTCATATGCAACTAAATACGTCAATTCATTTTGTAGATAAAAGTGCGGAAGGAAGACAGACACAGATAACTGTTGATGAGCAGGAGGCAGCGTCCCTGCTTTCAGACAAAGTTTCCTCTTTTGCTTCTCCATCATCACATGCTTCCTGCAGGTGGTGGGTTAGGCAAAAAACGAATGTAGAAGACACAGACTCTGACCACCCAAACACTGTATGACTAAGTTTGAGATGGCGGAACTCTCCAGGGGTTGATATCCTCTCCATGACAGAATGAAATGGTAAAGTTCATAGCATTTTCTTAGCACACTTGTCTGTGGTCATTATTGCAGAAGGCTGAAGGTAGGAAGGGTATATTAAAGGTCATTTTGCCCCAGGAAGGAGTCAGTTTCAATTCAGAGATCCCAGGTGACAGAGCAGAACTGCCCTGTGTTAGTCTGGGTAGACTAGAGAAACAAATTCATTGACATTCATATATGTATAGGAAATAACTTTATATATGCAAGAGCAATTGAATAATGAAACTAAATCCCATCCCAGTCCAGATCAAGTCTATAAGTCTGATAGCTCATATGTCTGATACCAATCTATAAATCTTCTTTAGACTCCAAAACCCATGCAAAGAGGCTGAATATCGGAAGATCACAAGGCAGTGGATGGGAAGTTTTTTGAATCTAGGGATGGTGTAAGCATCCCAGAGCTGGCAGGGATCTTTACATGGCTTCTCCAGCTCCCAGGGCTCTTGCTGCATCGGGCTAGCTTCATGTGGCTTCTCGTCAGAAATGTCTCCCCGGGAATGAGGTGGGGGTGGGGAAGAGAATGTCTCTCACCCCCAAGAGGGAATAATGGAGTTCTCAGAATCCTCATGCCCACACAGAGACCTCATTGACTATGACCTGAATGACAGGTTAGGCTCCACCCTTTCACTCTTTATCCTCTCAAACTGACAAATAATTATTCAACTACAACTTGCCCAGTGCGTTTTCTGGGCTGTAATCTTTAGGACGATGTTCTAGTGGTCTAACGGATTACACTGTGGGCTGCTAACTACAAGTGCAGACATTCAAAATTCCCACCATTCCCTTGGAGAAAGATGAGGCTGTCTACTTCTGCACAGAAGTCCCAGAAACACACAGGGGCAGTTCAACTCTGTCCTAAATGACTCAAGAACAGGAAGTTTTGAGTTGTTAGTCTTTAGGGGAACAGATGGGTGGGTGTCTCCCTCAGGAGTCACTTGTTGCTGCCGTTTGGTGCTACCTAGTTGGTCAGGAGAGATGAGTCCCTGGAGGACATCATACTCGGTCAAGTGGAGGGGCAGAGACAAAGAAGAAGACCTCAGTAGATGGGTGGGCATCTCACCTGCAATAATGGGCAGGTTGTGTAAAGGGTCACCATGATTGCACCTGAGTGCTTGAAATTGTTCGATCCTTGGGACTCTTCTTTTTGCTATTAAAACACAAAAACAAGTAGCACCTATTATGAATTTCAGAAACTAAGAAGACGCTTTATCAGAGCAACCAACGGTGAAAATTCCCACCTCTGTGGGTAGGTCGCCCCCCATTAATGAATTAATTTATTACTTCAGCGGTTCAAAGAGAAAAGTCATTACTACAAAGCCATTGATTTTTTTTTCTCTCCAGTAGACATTCATTGTTGCTTTAAAATAAACTCCAAGGAAGAAGGCTAATTTTAGGCCATTGCCAAGCTTTTCCAAGAATAATGAGCTCTGCTTGGGTTTTGACTTTAATTACCCTCCCCCCCTCCCCCCACCTTCCTTTGTTTTTAGGAATCGCTTTGCTGGGAGCTTAAGAGGAAATACAACTAAGAAAAGATACAGTGAATTCCTCTGTTTCTTGGAGTCGTGGCACTCTTTGAATAACTCGCCTGTCCTATACAATCAACTGCTATAAGTACAAACAGAAAAATATGCATGAGTGAGATAATTAAGGTTTATTGTGTTAACCTGGCCGATAAACACATGTGGGATTAAATGAAGGGCAGAGAACTAAATGACTCCTTGGGCCTCATCTTTCTAGTTCTTGGGTCTCTTGCTTTCTCATGCACCAGGGTGCAGCTGCCTTAGTTCTCTGCTTCAGCTGGCAAGGTTCACTTCCTGTAAGACATCCCTGGAAGCCACATGGACCTACTCTGATGCAACCCTGGGTGCTGGAACAGCTGTGAAGAGATGCTTACACACTCACTGATCTGGCTTTCCTTCCTCCTGCCGTCGGTATCATTGAGTCTGTTTTGTGAGATTGAAGAGGACTTTGTCGTCAGACATATAGGCTAATGTCGGATTTATGGGCTCAGACAGCACTGGGTTGGGATGCTTTCTTAATGTACTTTTACCCTTTATATAAATCTTTCTCTTATACATATGAGTTTGTGGATTTGTTTACCTAGTTTACCCAGACTGACACAATGAGCATACAAACAGGCTATTTTGAGGAAATTGGAAAGAACACGAAGTTGGCTATTGGCTTCAACCATAAAACAAAACAAAAGTCACCACCATCGAATCAATACCCACTCATAGTGACCCTGTGGGACTGAGTAGAACTGCCCTTATAGGTTTCTGAGACCGTAACCCTGTAGGGGAATAGAAAACCTAGTCTTTCTCATTTGCAGCCACAAATGATTCAAAACTAACGATCTTGTGGTTAATAGTTTAAAGGTAACCATTATGCCACAGGTGCTCTTTCTCAAGCCCTATGCAAGGAGCTTCCCTGTGGATTTAAGTCTGGCCCTGCTAATGGAATGGTACCAGTGGGTGGTGGAAAGCGGAAAAGAGGGGGAAAATGAAAGGTCTAGTGGTGGGAGTGGGGGGTGGGGAATTCCTTTAGCGGGAAATTAATGAAAACAATGGAAGGGTGATGGGCATAGGAGGTCTAAACTGTTCCAAGGGCAGCAGGGTGTGGGCAAGGTGCCTCTGTGAATAAGAAATGATGGGTCCATTTGCCTGCTAGACGCTTTGCCAGGCGTTGGGAGTGGGTTAAAATCCTTCCAGTCGCTCCATTTGAACTCTTCTTCAACAAGGCTCTGCGTGAGGAGACTTTGGCAGCGTGACAGTCGCGACTCCCTGAGTTTCATTTGGCAGTGTCCCAGGGACCTCATTGGCTAGATCACAGACAGAGAGTCCCCGGGCAGTCAGTCAACACTGGGGATGGTTTAGACTTCAAAGAAACAGGCTGAGGAATAAAAAGGTGTGAATAACATGGTTGCAGAGTGCCTCACCAACCTCTGCGAGTGTGTGTGTGTGTGTGTGTGTGTGTGAATTTTGAGTCTAGAATGTTGTCACGGGCTGCAGGTGGTGGAATGGAATCCCCTAACTGTATGCTGTACCAGGCTGTGGGCAGGGGGTGCCACACCCCATGCTGCAGGGATCTTCACGGAGGTTCAGTACTTGGTATTCAGAGTCCTAGGCCAGTCTGGGGCGTGGTCGCTCCTTTCCCAGGCTCCAGAATCAGCCCACCAGCAATCCCTTCAAGGGCGTCCATGGGGTAAGTATCTCGCTGCCCACCCCACTGAAAAGCTATCTGAGTCTTCACCTTTCCGCTTTTAGTTCACCAGTATATTCATGCCTACATATTCACATTTTCTTCTTTATCATCTGGCCCTTCACCGAATGTAAGCCCCCTGAAAGTAGGTACCTGTAAGAGCTCCGCACAGCTGCATGTCCACAACTGCACCTGGCACACAGTAGGCCCGCGATGTAGTCAGTCCATTCCCATCCCTCCACTTGTGACACTCAACTGACCTCAAAATTCGGTGTTGCTCGCATTCACGATTGGGCTAAAAGAGACCGGAGATTGAGTGTTCCGGCCAATCGGTTGGATTACCAAGAGGCAAATTCTTTCCCGTCCCCGGGTAGAAACTACATCAAGGAGCAAAAAGAAAGCACACAGCTTCTCCTGGGACCGGAACCCTAAAGTGCATCGCGGCCGCAGCACTTTGGTGTCAGAGGCTCAGAGCCCAGATCCCCAGCGACTCTGCCCCTCGTCGTGCAGCCTCCAGGTTCATCTCTTCCCCCAGGTATTTTCTCAGTTGGGGCCGCGGTCTGACTTCTTCAGGAGGTCGAGTCCTCTACCACTACACGTGCCCGTGGAACCTTCACAAAGTCAGCTCCTCCTGCCCTGGCCCGGAAATGCCCTTCGAAGGACATTCAGGAAGCGCCGGCAGCGCGCGGGCACCCGGCAGGGGCAGCCAGGGTCCCCGCTCCGGGGATGCAGCCTCTCCTCCTCCGGCCCTTCCCACCTGTGCAGACCAAGGGCCGGACCTCCGCGGCTGCGTCACGGAATCCGCTGGCTGCTCCCCAGGGTCTCGCCCCACCCTCCTCCCCCAGGACGACTCCTGATTGGTCGGAGTGACAGTCACTCCGCCGCCACATCCCGCTCTCCCCGCAGGCTCCGCCCGGTCCAGCCCCGCCCTCCCCGCCCTCCCGCTAATCCCCTGTCGCGCGCGCCCAGAAGTTCTGGGCAAAGTACCGGCGACTGGCCCCGCGATCCCTGAGCCGGGAGCCGCGCGACCGGGAGAGACGAGAGCCCACGGCCGGTGCGCAGCGGGAGCTCCCACCCCGCCGCCGCCCGTCCGCCCGTGGCCGTTCCCGCCCCCCTCTCCTGCGGCGGCTGTGGGAACTGTCAGCTGCGCGGTGCCTGGGGACCCGACCGGCTGGGTTTGCCTCCTCCGGGATCTTGGCGCAAACCCGGGCGTCGGGCGCCCGAGGACGAGGCGGCGTCCGCGGGCTGCGGAGCGCACAGGTAAGCGCCGAGGCGCGGACCGGGATGCGGCGGTGGGTGGCGGGGGCCCGGAAGCGGGAAGGTCTCCGAAGGGGCTGCGATTTGGGGAGTGCCATCCGTCTCTCACGACCCATCATGGGGCTCGGGCTCGGGGAATCCGGGCAGCGGCCGCCCTGAGCCGGGGATGAAGGTAGCGGGGGACCCTCGAAGGCGCGCCAGCCCCGGGGTCGAAGGGGTTCGCTGGGTCCTGTTGTCCGGTGAGATGGCTCGGCGGGCATGGGGCCAGAGAGGGCGTCGAGCGCCCGGGCCCGGGTCTTGGCGCTGGAAGATGCGGCGCCGAGCGGCGGCCGGCGGAGGCACAGGAAACCTGTTTAATCGGGCCGCGCGAAGCTAGACCACATCCGCGGATGGAGCGCCGGGCGGCTGGCGGCGCCGAGGCACGGCTCTCCCGCCTCTCCTCCCTTGCCTGGACGCGCCGCCCGGCTGCTCGGCCGCGGGCGCTGCGGGGTTGGGGCTGGGGCTGGGGCTGGGGGGCACCCGCCTCTTCGGGCTCCCCGGCGCGGGGGGCAGCGTTTGCAACTGCTGAAGTCGCTGACTTGCGCGCCCGAAGATCCCCCAGATCTTTCCGAAGCCGGGGCGCGCCGCCCTCCACCGGCAGCGCCACTTGCCAGCCGCCTTCTGCACTCACGTGCTCTGCCTTCTCGGTTTCTTCCAGTCTGGGCACCCAGGACTCGGGGAGCCCAGGAAACCCCGAAGTGGTCTCCTTGTATGTTAGCACTGGCCGCCGCGCCGAGATGTGCTGACTCCGCGTGTGGGTACTCCGAGGTGGGCATTTACTGTGGTTTTCGCCTGCAGCGGCGGCGAACGAGAGACTTCTGTAGATGAATAAAGCGTGAGCCTGATTGTCGGATCACTCTGCCCCCAAACACTCTTCCAGCTGAGGTCCCTCTTCTGGCCCGCGAGCTCATGAATAGGCAGACTGGGCAGAAATGCACTCAGGCTAATGATGATGCCCTCCACCACCCTGCCAGCACTGAGGAGCTCCACTCCGTTTGGTGTTCCTGGCAGCACTTAGCTCTTCCTATCTGCCTCCCTATGCCAGAGTGTAGGCTTCCAGAAAGCAGAGTGCTTATCTTATTCATCATTTAAACTTCAATGTGAAAACCAGCGCCTGACACACAAGTGTGCAACAAATATTGTGGAATGAATGGCAACTTCTCTATAAAACAGGCGAACTTGTGATAATAAATTCTGATTTCGATTGCCAGCTTTCTATTTCCATTTTCCCGCCTCCTCCCAAATTAGCTATAACCGCTACTTATTGAGCATCTAGTAAGTACCAGGATGTGTATTACATTTCTTTGTATAATTTACTTCATTAAGTGTTTTTTGGGCAAGGCAACCTCTTGTACAACACAGCCTCCTCTGGGCCTCCTCATCCCATGCCCATCTGATCCTTGTGATTCTGACCAGGATTTTTAGGGGTTGAGTTTTGGGATAGATCACCAGGACTTTCTTCCTAGTTTGTGGTAGTCTGGAAGCTCCATTAAAATCTGTTTCACATCATACCATCACCCCACCCCTGCTCCAACAACAACCAAGCTTCTCCATTGCCCTTGGACCAACTCAATACTATAGTACAGGGGGAGAACTGCGTCCTGTGGGTTTCAGAGACTGTCACTTTACAGGAATAGGCAGCATTGTCTTTCTCCTGGGGAGAACTGCTGACCTTGTGGTGAGCAGCCGGACCAGGGTTCCAATAGCAGCACACAGCCAACCACTAACCGATGGGCGGATGATGGCTGCGCGTGTCATACGTTGAACAGGCAGGGCACTGGAAGCTCCTGCTAGGAAGGGGAACATTGTATTACCATCGACCCATCCTTGCCTCCATTAAGCATTAGGACTCAACATATTGCCATCGTGTCACATCTGACTCCCAGTGAATCTGAAGCACAGGGTAGAACTGCCTCTGTGAGTTTCTGGGACTGTAAATCTTTATGAGAGTGGAAATCTTCATCTTTCTCCCCTGCATCTCCAGTTGGTTTTGAATGGTTGACCATTCGGTGGTATAGTCTTATTACATAGGTCTTGTTAAACAGGTGGGGGATTGAGACTCCAGCAAGCTCGCTAACTTCCCCAGGATCCTTCTGGTAGTACCAGGATTCTAGCCTATTTTTCTCGTGCTTGTGCCGAGCTGCTTCCAAGAAAGGGAGGTGGGTTTCTAGCATTAGAGCCGATAGGGAAGTAGCTGGTTTGTTTTTAACTCAAATGTTTTTTGTTCGTATCACTGTATCTTTATGGTCTTAGATTCAGGAGCTGCCAGCTCCTGCATGATCTCATTTAAACTTCACAGTCTTGACAGGCAGAGATGTGAAGTTCTCTCCATTTTACAGATGAAAAAGTTGAAGCCTAGATTCTGGAACTTGCCCAAGGCCAATAGTAACTTGCTGAGCCAGATTTTTATTAGTAGTCTGTGTGACTCTAAGCCCTGCTCTCCTTCCCTCCCCTTGTAATATCTCTGACTCTCACTGTTTAATTAGATGTTAGTGCATTATGACAGCGCTCGATGACATAATGTATTAAAACCATCCAAGGTTGAACTATAAAACTTCCGGTGACAAAACTACCAAGTGTCTCTACTCCAAAGTCACTGCCAATGAGCTGATTCCAACGTATAGGGGCCCTATGGAGCAGAATACAACTGCCCCATGGTCTTCTGAGCCTGTACATTTTGATGGGGGTAGAAAGGTTCAATTTCACCTTCAGAGCAGGTGGGGGGTTTGAACTGTTGTCCTTGCAGCTGGTTCCCAACCCCCATGCCTAACCCACTACACCATCAAGTGTGGAGTTAGCACCTTTTTACCCCCTGAGTTGTTGTGACTCATCCTGCCCTTGAGGTTTGTGGCGAGTTTATGGTTTGTTGGCCTTTGAGCCACAAAGTCAGCCGTTTGAAACCACCAGCTATTCCACGGGAGAAAGGCGGGACTTTCTACTCCTGTGAAGATTTATAGTCTTGCCCTGTCCTATCGGGGTACGGCGAGTCAGTATCAACTTGTTGGCAACGAGTTTCTGGTTTGTGGGCCTGGTCGATGGCAGACTTTTAATAGAGTATGGGCCAAACTTATTTGGCCTATTGTCCCCTTTTCAGAAAAAAAAATTACTCAGTGCCCTCATGGCAATTAAAAACCTTTGTACGGTAGTCCATATTCCAGGATAAAGTGTAGGTACTTTTTTTTTTTTTTCCATTCTAGAGTCCCCGGCCCTCTCCTAAGGTTAAATAAGTATTGCTCATGGTGGGAAGCACTGCTGCAGAGGGAAAGAACTCCCCCTTCCACCCATGAGTAAGTCTTTTAAAAGACAAAGATGGGCTGAGCCCTGGTCGCGCAGTGGTTGTGTTTGGGACAGCGGCCCACAGGGTGGACGGTTCAAATCCAGCAGCAGCTCTCCAGGAGCAAGGCTGGGCTTCCTACTCCCAGGGCAGTGATGCGGAAAAAAGAAGAAGAAGAAAAGACAAGATGGGTGCAAACTGAAGTGGAATCTGATCGGATGAAGCACCCTGAACAATAAACTTTCTACCTCTTTTAAAGTACTGGAGGCTGCCTAGTTCTATTTCCATGTGTAGAGCGCGGTAAGAAACCACTACCAACTCTGAAAGCTTGGGCAGCAAACTTTGAGTAAATTAACACGTCACCCCCTACCTACCTATACTTGCATTGAAATGGAGGTGTGGAGGAGTTTGGAGCAGGGCCTGGACATTGCCTAAAGGAGTGTAGGCAAAACAGGGCAGGGGGCAGGAACAAAGGTCTCCAATTCCCTCCCATTTTCATCCCACTTTTTTTTGGAAGGCTGGATATAATGTTTGTTTTTCTTTCCCAGTATAAAGGTCTGGATAATGCACAGTTTTACTGATGTGCTTCTCTGTAGCACTATCTTTTCTAAATTGTAAATTCCATATCAGGAGTACTTCAAGGAGAGTCAGAGATTGTTCCAATCTAGATTCTCCGAGAAGGACGTGGGACTTAGGGAACCAGGGAAGAAGAAAGCGGAAAGAACCTTTCTTGGCATAATCGAGATTTGATTGCAGTTCCCTCCGCAAGTTCCTTTGCTGGCCAAGTCTACATATTTATGAGCTCCCTGGCCCTCTCCTCTGGAAACCTGCTTTTGTTTCCTGTTTACTACTGTGCCGACCCTGCGCCTGCTGCTGTCTCCCTTCTCAGTGACTTTCTTTTGCCTCTGCCCCTTTCCACTGCTCCTTGGTGAAGCCCCCTAGGGACTTCTGCAGGCTTGCCTATTCCTAGCAACTGTAAATCTTTACAGGAGCAGGAAGCTTTGTGTTTCTCCTGCAGAGTGGGTGAAGGATTCAAACTTCTGGCTTTACCATTCGCAGTCCCATGCATAACCCACTGTGCTCCCTGTCAGGGAAACTGGTGTATTGCTCACAAGTTTTGGGTGCTTTTGCCAGTTAATGCTGATTGTATTCTGAGCAGCAGTTGCAGTGGAACTTCTAAGTGTCACGGAGGTCATAAATGCTGTGCACACATCATTGCTTTCAATCCTCTGAGCAGTCCTGACACAGGCGCTTTATGACACAGGCCCTGGTCTGCAGATGAGCCTGGGAGAGCTCAGTGCACAACTGTTTCATAATTAATATATGGTGGAACAGCTGCAAATCCTGGGCCCTTTTTTCTATTGATTAAAGCAAAGACCTTCCTTAGCCTAAGGTCATGACTCTGTAACTCAGACTCAATCTCCCCTCTTCATCCACCATTCCCCAGCCTGAAGTGCTGACCATTTAAACTCTTATTCACCCACAAAATATTTTGCCATTTCCCATGAACTCTTGTCTTCCAGAAAGCTCTTTCATGATCTTCCACTGTGAAAACTCAAGTCTGTCAAAGGTGAACTCAGAAATCTGCTCTGCTAGTATAATCTTACTCACCCAATTTCAGAGTGTTTCTTTTTAAAAATGTAGGCGTCTCTAATGCAACACCTGACCATCAAGTATGTTACTGGTTTCCTTCCTTCAGTACTTGGTACTCTTCATGCCTCTACCCCCATCCAAATGCCTCGTGACCTAGTCATTTATACAAATGTATTGCTTTCCTTCCTAGCCTTTTTTTTTAATACCTTGAAGGCAGGGCAAATAGGTCTTCCTCATATTTCACCTACTCCTATCGCCCAGTCTGTTGTCCTATCTATACTTCAAATCCGACTCACTGTCATAGAGTCAATTCTGACTCATGGGACAGTTTTCAATGGCTCCTTTTCCAGGAAGTACATAGATCACTAGACCTTCTGAGGTGCCTCTGGGAGAACGCAATCCTCCAACCTTTGGTAGGCAGCCTGGTGGGAGGAGAAGGGTTGGCCAAGGTATTACTCTTCTTTAAAATTATTATTATTAATATTATGCAATATGCAGCCTTCTGCAAAAGCCCGCCTCTAATGTAGCTGGGCATATTCAGGGTGTATTCACGGCTTGTTGGTGCTGCAGCGTGAATCAGCTCCTCATTCCATTTTAAGGCTGAATCACTCTCGTGCCCCCTCAAGCAACAACAACAAACACCCTCTGAAAAATGTAAGCCGTTGTCCTCGAGTGAATTCTGCCCAATAGGGCCCATATGGCTGAGTAATATTGCTGTTTTCTGGACATCAGTTTTTAAAAAATGTATCCAGTCATCAGTTGTGATAACTGGTATTTTTAAAAATAAATTATTTTATTGGGGGCTCATACAACTCTAATCATGATCAATACATACATCAGTTGTATGCAGACCACATTTGCACATTTGTTGCCATCATCATTCTTGAAACATTCTCCTTCTACTTAGGACCCCAGTATCAGCTCCCCATATTTCCCTTCTCTTTGCCCACCCCCTCCCTCATGAACCCGTAATAATTTACAAATTGTTATTATTCTGTCACATCGTACACTGTCTGATGTGTCCCTTCACCCCCTTCCCCGCTTGTTGTTTTTAACTTTCTGAGTGATCCTAATACATACTTGAGGCACAACCAGAAGTTCTGTTGAGTCTTGTTCACGGTTAAGGGGCTAGGACTATGCCTGAAACAGGGTATGAGATGCAATAAACATCTGAATGAGTAAAATAACATTTATTAGAACTCTTCTTATGTTGGGTCATCAAACATTTTGATCATGAAAAAGAGGTTTTCACCAAAAGCATACTACAGGTTACCAGGGACTGATGAGTTATAAGAACTAGATCATGGTGATGGTTCTTTAACTCTCGGTGTCATTAATGTCACTGAATTAGATACTTAAAAACGATTAGAATGGCAACTTTGTGTTGTACTTCTTGTTAAGTGCTACTAATTCCCCTCTGACTAATAGCAATATTTTGTATCACAGAACAGAACTCTACTGGGTCCTAGGCCACTTTTTTAATAGTTATGTTTGAACCCTTTTTGAGCACCCATTGTGTCAATCCATCTCATTAAAGGGTTTCCTTAATTTCCATTGACCCTTTACTGTACCAAGCAGCCTTGGTAGCCTAGTGATTACACGTTGGACTGCTAACTGCAAGGTCAGCAGTTTGAACCCACCAGCCGCGCTGTGGGAGAAAGAGGTGGCTTTATACTGTCATGAAGAGTTACAGTCCTGGAAACCCACAGGAGCAGTTCTACCCTGGCCTATAGGATTGCTCTGAGGGAGAATTGACTGGATTACAGTGAGTTTTCGTTGTTGCTGGTGGTGGTGTTTTGTTTCCCAAAATAAGTTCTTTCTCAGGGACCGGTCTCCCCTAATGAAATGTGGAAAGTACGAAAAACTACAAAAAAACTTCCATCACCATCTTTCATTCTACAGAGCGCTCTGGTTGTATTTCTTTTTTTTAAAATTTGTTTATTATATTTATTTTTTTGGGGGGGGGCATCACTGCTCTCCAGTGGTGGGAGTAGGAGGCCCAGCCCCACTGTTGGAATTGAACCTCCATCCCAGTGGGCCGCAGTCCTGCGCACAACCACTACGCCACCGGGGCTCAGCCCTCTGGATGTATTTCTTACAAAGCATGTTTGCTTATTTTTCTGGGAGTTCATGATACCTTCAATATTATTCGTGAAAAATAGATTTTCCTGTAGTTTTCTTTATTCATTGTCCCACTTTATCCTGTGTAGGAGACAATTAAAAATACCACAGCTTGGGTCAAGTGCACCTTCATCCTCAAAGTGACTTCCCTGCATCTCAAAAGTTTAAAGAGGTCTTGTTTCAGCTGGTTTGCACTGTGCCCTGCGCCATTTGGTTTCTTGACTGTAGCCTCCATGGGCCTTGATGGTGGATACCAGTAAAGTGAAATTCTTGACCACGTCAATAACTTCTCTGTTTATCACGATAACGCTTCTTGATCCAGTGGCGAGGATTTTTGATTTCTTTTTAGTATCAAGACTATCGTTTTTGACTTTCGTCAGTAAGTGCTTCAGCCCGCCTCCCTTTTGGCAAGCCAAGTGGTGTCGTCTGCGAGTCGCAGGTTGTTGACGAGTCTTCCTCCAATCCCGATGCCTCGTTCTTCATATAGTCCAGTGTCCTGGGTCATTTGCGCAGCATCGCTCAAACCAAACTCGAGTTGCCATCCCGACAACGCCCATTCACAGCGACCCCATAGGCTGGGCCGACTGCCCTTGGGAGCTTCAGAGACCGTCATTCATGAGGGGAGCAGAAAGCCACATCTTGCCCCCGCAGAAAGGCTGGTGATTTCGAACTGCCGACCTTGTAGACGGTAGCCAGGCTTGGAACCTCTGCCCCCAGGGCTCCGTAAACGTGATGCCAGGAAACAATCCTGATTCTAAACCGCGCAGCAGCTCTTCGTTCTGTTTGAATGTCCGCCTTTCGGTCTAAGTGAAAGGTTTGCATGGGCACAAGGTAGTGCTCTGGAATTTCCATTGTTCTCAATGTTATCCACTGTTAAGATCCACACGATTGACTGCTTTTACAGAGTCAATAAAACACTTCAATATACATGTTTCTTGTATTCTCTGCTTCCATCCAAGATTTATGACATCAGCCATGATATCTCTTATTTCACACCCTATTGGGGGTCCGGCTTGATTTTTCTGGCAGTTCTCTACTGACTTACTGCTACACTAGTTTTAAAGTTATCTTCAGCAAAATTTTACGTGCATGTGATATTAATCATATTATTCCGGTACTCTCCACATTCTGTTGGGTCACCTTTCTTTAGAATGGGCACAAATGTGGTTCTCTTTCAGTTGGTTGACTAGAGAGCTGTCGTCCAAATTTTTTGGCATAGACACATATGGGCTTCCAGTGCGTCTACTTGTTGCCACATTTTCCTGGGTGTTCCTTCAGTTCCTGGAACCTTGCTTTTGCCTGTGCCCTCGACTGCTTGGACTTATCCTTCAGCACCATTGGTTCTTGAACATATGCTGATCAGGTGCTGCCTCCTGAAGTGGTTGGATCTGGACCAGTTTCTTTTTGGATACAGTGATTCTGTGCATTCCTTTCATCTTTTTGGGGTGTTTCCTTCATCGCTTAATATTGTACCCAGAGAATTCTTTAGTACTTTGCCACAATTTTCTTAAAAAGCAGGGGCGGGAAAGGAGGTCTTCCTCATGGATTGCTTAAATATTAATTTGAACAAGCCAAGTGTTAAGAAAAAGTGAAGTCATCATGGAAATTTGGAGATGGATGGAAAGCTATAATTTTAGGATTTCAAAATAATGTGGGATTGAGATTCAAGTCCAGAGGAAACGTGTCTGTGGGTCGATGATTACTGAGGCTGGGTGATGAGTTTGGAAGGGCTATTATTGTATGTATGATGCATGGCAGGGTGGCTACTGGCCACTTGTAGCTACTGAGCATTCAAATGTAGCCAGTCCAATTGAGATATGCTGTAATGTGAGATTGATGCTGGGTTTTGAAACCTCAGTACCGATAAAAGTCAAATATTTCAATAATTTAAAAAGAAATGATTCCATGTTAGAATGATAGAATTTTAGAAGTATTATGCTGCTATATAATAGGCAAATTTCACCTGTTCCTTTGTATTATTTTTAAAAGCTCTTCAAAAGCTTCTATTACTTTTCTGTTAGACAGTGATACTTTATATATTTGAAATTTTTTATGTATTTGAAAAAATTACTATTTTCCAATCTTTTCATGAAAACAGACCCTTTTATTAAAAAAAGGTTTTTCTCCATGCTTCTTTAAAACAACCCCGAGTCCCTTAAAAGAAGTAAGCAATGTTTTATTATGAAAAAAGAACGGAGACTATTCTCCCGGGTCACTCATCCCCTCCACAGCCTGTCAGCTGAGAACGGGCGTGTCGCCCTCGGTATTATCTTGTAAGCACAGACATCTAGGCAGTAATTTCATTCTGATCATAAGAAATGTTATGAAAAAGCAATTTGCTTCTCAGTTTAAAACCCACACATTATTATTTAAGAATAATAGGCCATGTATATTTCATACTCGGGAAATCAAGAAGCAAACATATTCTGACTTTCAAACAAGCATACTTTACAGCAAAAAATGGTGAGAAAACAAGTCTGGGGGAAATTCAATTCCAGGAGCATAAACAATATGAGTAAGAACAATGAAATTACCAGTGAGTATTCTTTTTGCAAGATGAAGGAAAGAGTTTGTCAACTTGCAGACAAAAGAATTGGGCAAGTAACTACATGCAAAAATCCATCTCTTCTTCATACGGTTATTCCATTTATTATAAAAGATTTAAAAATAATTTGGCATGCATGGAATGAATCCAGGATTTGGGATGGAAGCAAATATTTCAATAATATATGCTTATGCTTCTGGGGTCATGTAGGGAGGGTGGGAATATATATATATATATATATATACACACACACACACATACACACATATAGCAAAGATTCTCATACTACTTCTCTTTTGATATCAAATCCTACTCATAATCACCCTACATAGGGTTTCTGAGGCTTTGTAAATTCTTATGGGTGCAGATAGCCTCATATTTTTCCTTTGGAGCAGCCAGTGGGTTTGAACTGCTGACTTTGTGGTTAGTAGCCCAACACTTACCTGACAGCACCATAGAGCAAGATTAAACTTGTGGTAGTCACCTTCCTAGAATTAAGACATGGAATTCCATCCCCTGCCCCCATACATTCAGTATTTGTTGAGTATTTATAAGGAGACTTCAATCAGTTTGTGGACAAAATGGAATAAAAAGATCATGGAATTTTTCCACAGACTTTTGGAAGCCCCTTCAAGTGTACTTTGTGCCAGGCACCTAGCTGGGAACAAAGGATATGGTGCTGACGAGTTAGACAGGCCTGGTCCTCAAGGACTTAGGGTCTAAAGGGCAACGTAGACATTAAACAGTCATGCAGAGAATTCCTTAATTACAATGAGAGATGAGTCTCAAGGGAAATGAGTCTGGATTTTAATTGATACCCTGGAGAGAAAGAGAGGCTCCATTGTTCTGTGGGTCTGGGCTTTGCAAGGTCTGAGCCTGAGAAGGAAGAGAATGTGGCTGGGGATTCCTCAGAGGAGAACAGGGTGAGCCCAGTCCTGCCCTTTTGTGGTTTCCGATGGATGGCAGGTAGTCATGTGGAACTTTGGAGAAGAATTTAACTCCTCATCTTAGATGCAGAAGAACTCTCTGGAGACACTGCACACTCAACTGTGTATGTGTTTGTTTACTTTTTCATGGGAATTGTATCCACTGTTGAGCCTTAACCACCTTGCAACCAAACAAGATGGAATCTGATGTAGCCATGAATGTAATTTAAAGTAGCTTTTCTGGCTCCGGTTCTGACTCAGTTGTCTGGGCTCTGGGATGAGGTGAGTTAGGGGTATTTGAAGGCGGGAGAGAAGGTAGAGAAAGCCCACTTGATTGATTCTCAGGCTCAGAACAGCCGCTAGTAAATTCATGGGCACATACTGCGTGGTTTAAATTTAGGAAGGTGAACATCCATGTATTCACTCACTGTACTTATTCAGGCTGTACACTAGGCAGATCATCCGAAAAAATCTATCACGTGAAGAGGAATGCGGCCTCAGGATGGAGGAAAGCTTATTAACAACCAGTGACACACAGACGACACGACCTTGCTGGCTGAATGTGAGGAGGGCTTGGTAATATGTGTTGATGGAGATCAAGGATGGTAGTCTTCAGTATGGATTATGGGTCAGTGCAAAGAAATCCAGTCCTCACAAATGGACCCATCGATGACATTGTGATAAACGGAGAAACTGTGGGAGTTATCAACTATTTTGTCTTGTCTCCACATTCACTGGTCAAGGGAGCTGCAGTCCAGAAATCAAAGGATGTGCTGCATCCAGTAAATCTGTTGCACAACCCCTTTAGAGTATTGGAAAGCAAGGGTGTTCCTTTGTGGACTAAGGACTAAGGCCTGACTCACACCATGGCATTTTCTTTTCTTTCCTTGACTCGAAATATCTTTTTCTTAAATTTAATTAAAGTCATTTTATTGGGGGCGCGTACAGCTCTTATCACAATCCATACATATATCCATGTGTCACATTTGTACATTTGTTGCCATCATCATTCTCAAAGTATTTCCTTTCTACTTGGGGCTTTTACAACTCTTATAACAATCCATACATCAATTGTATCAAGCATATTTATACATATGGTACCATCATTATTTTCTAAACATTTACTTTCTCTTTGAGCCTTTGGGACCAGATCTTCTTTTTTCCCTCCCTCCTCTCCTCATGAGGCCTTGGTAAATTAAAATATATTATTATTTTCCTATCTTACACTGGCGCTGTCTCCCTTCCCACTTTCCTTTCTGTTGTTCGTTCCCCTCCGTGGGGGGCGGGCATGGTGGTGGTATTTTCAATCACGTCATGTGCATGTGAAGGTTGGACATTGACTAAGGAAGACTGAACTGGAGTGCTGGAGGATACTATTGAAAATACCATGGACTACCAAGAGGACAAACCTCTGTGCCTTGGAAGAAGTCCAACCAGAGTGCACCTTAGAGGCAAGGATGGTGAAACTCCATCTTACAGACTTTGGACACATTTGTCAGGAGAGACCCGTCCCTGAAGAAGGACATCCTGCGTGGTTGCGGGGCAGTGAAAATGAGGAAGGCCCTCAAGAAAGGAGGTGGATTGACACAGTCACAGCCAAACTGGACGCCAGCGTGGGGACAAGTGTGCGGGTGGCGTCACAGGAGCGGGGGCTGATTGTTCTGTCATGCACAGGATCATTATGGGCCGGGACTCGAGGCCCCCCAACGACAACCGCACAGACTTCTCTCAGAGGTTTATACTGGAGTTTCTTTGCGCCAATAGTCAATCCCGTTGCTGTTGGAGCTGGGCATTTAGGGTTTTCAGAGGGGAATTCTTAGAAGCAGATCACGCAGGCTCTTCTCCGAGGGTCCTATGGATGGCTCTGTCACCTCTCGGTTAGCAACCAGGAGGAGAAAACCAACTAGCTTTGACACATGGTAGTGATCGGGAACAGTGACAATGATAATGACCCCTAGTAACCACCGAGTGCTTCTTGTGTTCTGGCTTCATGCTGTCCTGACACAGATCTTCATTTCAGCCAGAGACTGGGAGCCTCCTGGTCACTCTCTGGTGGGGTCCTCGCTCTTGGTGCACCAGCCATTTGCACGTCCTGATTTCCACCTGAGAGATCACTTCTTGTCTTGGGAACAGAACAGAGGGCTTGTGTTCCTTAGCCCAAAGGTGACCCCTCGAGCCCGTTGGAGGCTCCAGCCTGGACTCTGGGTTGAGTAGCAAAAGTCAGGGAGCTTCTCTTGCTGAGCGTCCCCCGGCAGGATCGCCCTGATGCTGGTTCCGGGTGCTGAAGCAGTGCCCGCCCCTGGCAGGTCTTCTCCCTCCTGATTTATCCCAGTGCCTCTATGTGGGCTCCAATTGTTCTATGGGAATCTGGGTGATGCTGGGTTGTCCAGAGAAACAAACCAGTGACATGCCAGAGAGAGGTCTGCATCAAGAGGACAGCCCAGCCAAGTTCAGCTGGCGGCCTCTTCAGACTCAAGCGGCTGCAGGACGATGACATGGAAGGTTGAAACAGGGCGCAGGGAATTCACAGGCCTGTGTGCAGCCTGTGGATCCAAGGTCAGTGGGAGTCGGCCGGGCTCCAGCAGACCTGGGTGAGGTGGTGCACCCAGGCTGTTCCTGCATACAGATACCGAGTCCCCAGCGAGAAGGAAGAGGAAGTGTCAGAACCAAATGTCTCTGTTCCATTTTGCTTTTCCACAAGAGGTCACACTCCCAAGGGGCGTCCTCAAACTACCACATGATTGACCAGCTGGATTCTGCCCTAGCCAGAAGTGTTCAGTTGATAAAATATCTAGCCACCACAGTGTCTGTTGCTTCTACCCAAAGATCCCTCACACACAGAGGTCTAGAGAGGGCTAAACAAGTAACCTCTTCACCGTCACAAGGGCCACAATCAGCAGCATTTGGATCTGGCCTCTATTGAACCCTTCCCTCAGTGGGTTGGGGAGCACTGAACTGGGAGTCAGCAGACAGGTCCAGTCCCAGCAGTGCTGTGGGTTCTGTGTGATCTTGTGTGTCCTCACCTCTTTAGATCGGACAATGCAGAGGAGATGAAATCTAGATTTTCTAAATGCCATTGGGTTGAAGGGAATTTCTCCTCCCCCATGAGACGTTTGCACATACCATGCCCTGGTACCTAGCATCTTTCAGTTAATCGTTTGAGGTTTTAGACAGCTGCCCTGGTTTTCCATGTGGGCTCCAGACCAGTAGCATCAGCCTCACCTGGGACCTGGCTAGAAGCACACATTCTTAGGCTAGCCCTATACCAGGCCCCCTGAGTCAGAAAGTCTGCGGATGGGGCTTAGCCCCATGGTAATGGTGGTGCTCTCTCAAGTTGAAGAACATTCACCCCAACCCATGACACCCTCGTGTGTGTCGACTAGAACTGCCTCCCTCGGGTTTTGAGAAGCAGAGTATCAGGCCTTACTTCTGAGGCACCTCTGGGTGTTTTGTGATTGAAGAAGACTGTAGACCTGTGTCAGACATATGGGACTTGAAGGGCTTGGACAACACTGGGTTGGGATGATTTCTTAATATACACTTGCCCTTTATATGAACCTCTCTCTTATATACATATGAGTTTCTGTGGATTTGTTTCTCTAGTCTACTCAGACTAACACAACAATCCATAAGTCAATTGTATCAGCACACTTGTGCATATCTTGCCATCAACATTTCCCAACCATTTTCTTTCTACTTGAGCCCTTGGAATCAGCTCTTCTATTTTTCTCCCTCCCTCCCCCACACTCATGAATCCTTGATCAATTATATGTTACTGTCAGTCATATATTCATGTACTGTTATTCACATATTACTGTTATTCAGTAACTGTTCCCCATCTGCTGTCCCCTTCACCCACATTCCTATTATTTGCCCTCCTTGTCTTTTATCTCTTGACATCTGCTTCCCTGAGCATCAATTGCGAATTCCAGCAAGACAAAATCCTTGGCAACTTCAACTATTTCTCCTACTGGCTCAATTGTGAGGATTTTGGTCTTCTTTCCATTGAGTTCTGATGCATCCTGAAGACTCTCATCCTTGATCTTCATCAGCAAGCGCCTCAATCCCTGCTCACTTTCATCAACAAGGTTGTGTCATCAGCATATCACACAATTTGTTACTAAACTTTCCTCCAATCCTGACAACACGTTCTTGTCATGGCCCAAAGGAAATAAATGGAAACTTAATTCCCATTTGAAACCAACAGCCTCTCTCCCAGAGAAAGATGACTCTTTCTACTCCCATAAAGACGTCTGATCTCAGAAACCCACTGGGGCAGTTTTACTCTGTCCCATAGGGGGACACTATGAGTCAGAGTCAACTCAGTGGCTGTGCGTCTGTTTTTTGGGGGTGCCGTATAGGAATATCTGCTAAATTTTGTGATCACGAGACAGTGCTGTGAGGCAGGCACTATTTGGTCTCTTTCACTTCCCCCTAAGTGAAAAACTGATCCCAACTGAGGGGAGCCCTCCTGAAGAAGTGGCTTTCACGATTTATAAATAAGGGAGTGATAAATGGATCACACGCATTAGACAGACATAACCTATGCAGCACTGCTTGGGGAACGGGTCTGTTCTGTGCCCCAAAGAAGGCACAAGTGATGAGACTTGAATGAGGGTCTTACAGGGAGAAAGGAAGCAGGAGAGATAATATTGAGTCATACCAGAGAGTTGAAATGACAGCTCCTAGCACCTGAGACCTTGGGGAGGGGAGAGAGTGGTTGAGAGACAAGATGAAGAAGGTTCCGTGGTGGATCTAAACTAGACTCACTGCCATTGGGTTGCATCTAACTAATAATGACCCTATTGGACAGAGTAGAACTATCCCTATGTGTTACTGAGCATATAAGTCTTTATGGAAGCAGAAAGCCTCTCTTTCTTCTTCGAAGCAGCTGGCGCTTCGAACAGCTGACGTTGACATTAGCAGCCCCATGCATAACCACCAGCCATCAGATCAGTATTTGACAGATGGTATTTCTGCAATCGGGCAAGGAAGAGAGCTGGGGTCTACCTCACTCTGTCTACCAAAATGATCCCAAATGAATCCAACTTTCACTGTTAAAACAACCAGGAGAAAAATAAGGGAGGGGAAATAAGTAAAATGGGCAAAGGAAAAGTCATTTAAAATATAAAACAAAACCCAGAAGTTGTAAGATAAAAGCTTGACTTATTTGATTATGTCTGATTTTTGTAAGATGTCCAAAATTTTGGAACTGTTTCACATACAATCAATTTAGAAAAATAATTGCAATCCACAGGCCAAGATGCCCTCAATATATACTATTAATGTATCCAAGCCAAACCCACGGTCAGTCAAGTTGATTCCAGAGCCTAACAACCTTGTATCAGGTTCATGAGACCATAAGTATTTATGGGACCAGACAAGATTTTTCTTTCTCCTTTGAAGTGGCTGGTGACTTTGAGCTGCTGACCTTGAGGTTAGCAGCCCAACCTCTGAGTATTAATATATATGTCATGGCCTATAAAGAATCCAACACATCAACGTGAGAAAGACTATAGAGGCCAACATATGAACAGGCAGTTCATGAGAAATATACAAATGTTTGCCATGTATGATGAGGGGAAACGGAAGTGTATGGGAAATGGGAAGTAGATCATGGAACTTTTTAAAGCTCCCTTATGAAAACTTTATCTTCATAAAGCTTTACCCTCTTCATCTCATAAAAAGAGAACTACAAATGGAAGCTTCAATGATACCCTCTCTTTCACCTATCAAATTGGCAGCGCACATGGTGATAGCATTCTGTGGTTGACCATGTCTTGAGGAACTAGCCATCACTTCATACATTGTGCCTGGGAGCATGACCCTGGCCAGGATCTGTGGAGAGCCATGGCCAGCATGTATCCTAATTGCAACTGTATGTACCCTTTGAGTCAGTAATAACAGGTCTAGGCATTTTATCCTGAAGGCAATCACATGTACAGAATGAGATATATACGAGGTTGTTGATTGCAGACTTTAAATAAATAAAACCCAATGACCCATCAATAGGGGAGTGGTTAATAAATAACTGAGCAGCTAAAAATGAGGCACCTCTTTTCCTCTACTGATTGGGAACAAACTCTGGCATTTATTAAATTTAAACGAAACAAGTTGTGGAAGTCATGTACTCATGTCAATTTCATTATTGGGAGTCTAGGGGTGGAGTCTAGCCTGTCAATCTGGAGATAGCCAATGAGGCCTCTGTGGGGCATGGCTTTCTCCTGAGAATTCTGGGAAGTCTGGCGGTATTTCCCATTTAGAGAAGAGAGATTTTACTCAGTCTTCGAGACGACGAACTACTGACAAGATGAGATGACAGCATGCTGATTGATGCTGATTCCTGGAGCATGGGGGAGCTGGAGGAGAGGCCACATGGGCTTGCCCTGATGGAGCCAAGCTCCTGGGACTGGAGAAGCCATGTGGAGACTCCTGCCAGTGCTGAGATGCTTGGGAGGCCATGGGAAGACCCCTGCAAGCACTGAGATGTTTCTACTGCCACTGGACACACAAGACTCTGCACCCACTGGCCTGTGATTGCCCTGGTGTCATTGCATGTGCTTCTTAAGTCGGAAGGAGGTTTTATAGACTGTTATCAGACATATGGGCTAATAGACTTGTGACCTTGGACTGGACTGGGTTGGGATGCTTTCTTAATATTTCAATTCTCTTGTATATAAACCTTTCCCTTATATCCATATGCGTGTCTGTGAATGTGTTTCTCTAGTTTACCTGGACTAGCACTCAAGTTATAGAGGACCTAGGAATAAGGTGTACATACTACATATGCCAAGGTATGTTTGGTAGAGGAGTCCTGGTGGGATCGTGGTTTCGTGTTGGACTGCTCACCGTAGGGTCAGCAGTTTGAGACCACCAGCTTACTCCTCAGCAAGAAGACAAGGTTTTCTATTCCCATAAAAAGTTAAGGTCTCAGAAACCCACAGGGGCCGTTCCACCCTGCCGTTTAGGGTGGCTGTGAGTCAGAAGTGACTGGGTGGCGGTGAGTTTGGTCTCTCTTTGGTTTGCTTCCATTTGAGTAAAGATAGATCCATGCACAAGGCATACGTATATGTACATAGACACAACCGTTATGTATATATGCACACACACAGCACATCAAACTGGTGTGCCGGAGCCTATTCACACCCGCCTCTGTGCGTCTCTTCACAGCCCTTAGGTCAGTGACTTTAGGTTGGTTGTTTAAAGTCAGGTATGGGAATTAGCAGAATCAGGAATTGGTTTTGCTTGAGTTTGGATTTCTGGAGAGTTGGTGGTTAAAATTTCATTCACATCCACTGTGTAAAATAAATAGAAAATATCACTCGAAGGAGACTCAAGAGGCTGATATAAGCAGATTGCCTCCAAGACGGAGGACTGTATTGGGTAGAGACAGTCGGACTTGAGGTTTAAACAGTGACCGTTTGACTTCAATTGTGAGTTCATATGCCACTTATTCTGAAATTATTACATGTAGAAAACAAAAAAGTAGTTAAATGACAAGGTTGCAGAGACCATTAAATGGGGGGAAAGCATCATCTTTTCAGTAAAGTGGTGCTAAGATACTGTGTTAGTCTAGTTAGCCTAGAGAAACAAATCCAGGGACACTCATGTGTGTCTAAGAAAGAGCTTTATGTCAAAGAGCAATTGTCTATTGAGAAAACATCCCAGGCCAGTCCAGATCAAGTCCATAAGGCCCATATTAGCCCACATGTCCTATACTAGCCCATAAATTCCTCTGTAGACTCACACAGCACGTGCAATTATGCTGAATGCAGAAAATTACAGGCTGGTGGTAGAAAGTCTAATGACTGGAGGCAGGAAACATCTCCAAGCTGGTGTGGGTCTCCATCTGGCTCTTCCAGGTAGCTCCCTGAGTGTCTCAAGAGCAGGAACGGGAAGGCAGAGGAAGAGTGAGGTTGGCCCCCAGACACCAAGATGACTCAAACTCCACGCTCACGGCCGTTGAGTCAATTCTGGCTCAGCAATATTCCAGAGCAGAGTGGAACTGCCCCCTATGGTGCAGTGTGGAATATGCTTCAGGCTGCTAACTGCAAGGCTGCCAGTTCAAAGCCTTCAGCTGCTTCTCGGGACAAAGAGGAGGCCTTTTAATTCCCTAGGCAGTCTTGAAAACTCACAGGCGCACGTCTATCCTTCCCAGTTGGATTGATATGAGCCAGAATCAACTCAGTGACAGTGCGTTTTTGGTTTTAAATCTTTACAGATGCAGAAAGCCTAATTTTTCTCCCGTGGGGAGGCTGGCGAGCTCGAATTGCTGACTGTATGGTTCCCAGCCCCCCTCTCCCCCCTGGAATTCCTCTATCATCATAGTGAGATTCCGCTTCACTGCCACTGGGTTGGCTAACATCAGAAAGCAGTAAGTGTTGGTGAGCTTGTGGAGAAATTGACGGACATGTTAGAAAAAAAGGAAAAAATGAACCAGTTTAACCTCTGATGATAGCCCAAAGAGTTATCATAAGAATTTGTGGTGGACAATGTAGATGGCTTAAGAATAGATAATCTATTGTGACAGCAAACAGGTACTGGATGCCATTTGAACATTTGGTTTTCCTATGAGTTTTGTCTTTTGGATTAAGTTGAATTAGCCTGTGAAGTGGTGTAGTTTACAGTATGGAGTCTCATAGGGACCCCATAGGACAAGGTAGGACTGTCTCCCGGGCTTCTAAGACAGCAACTCCAGGTGGGAGAGTAGAAAGCCTTGTCAGTCTCCCGTGGAGCGGCTGGTGGATTAGAACTGTCGACCTTTCAGTTAGCAGCCCAACACATCATCACTGTGCCACCAAGTCATGGTGAATAAAGAAATAATTGATTGTTGACATGTTCTTTTTTCTGTCTAATTGATTAGTCTATGAATTCTGCTTGAGAAGGAAGGACCCTGCCTCACAAGACACGAGTCCTGCCTCTTTTTTGTCTCATCAGTATATACAAAGAATGTAAAATATCACCATGGCTAGGTTTTCAGTTCAAGGGGGCTTGCTGGTGCCATGGTTAAATGACTTGGCTGCTAACTAGAAGGATCACGGTTTGAAACCCTCCCCCATCCCCAGGTGTTCTATGGGTTAAAGACCTGCTATTGCCCCCCACCAAAAGTTTCCAGTGTAGGGAATTCCTTGGGGCAGTTCTTTTCTGTCCCATGGGGCTGTTAGATTCGGAGTCGACTTGGGGGCATAGAACAAACACAGATTTTCAGCTTAGCCTTCCTCTAGCTCACTGTCGGCTTACCTTTGTTGTAGTTGCTCTTAAGTGGTAATGCCGATCATAAGGTGAAAAACTGGATGGGTAATATTATTGTTAGGTGCCCATTGAAGTGGGGCCAATTCACAGTAATCCTGTGTACAATAGAAGGAAACATTGCTCACCCGGGCCTGCACCAGTCTCACAATCTTTCCTGCGTTTGAGCCCCTTGTGTCAACCCATCTCATTGAGGGTCTTCCTGTTTCCGTGATGCACTCCCAGAGCACGCATGACATCCTTCTCCAGGGACTGGTCCCTCTGAAGGCTATGTCCAATGGCTGTCAGATGAGATGAAGTCTCACCGTCTTCACTTCCAAGGAGCGTTGTGGTTGTGCGTCTTCCGTGGTTCAGAAAAGACTGCCTGGTGTCCGGGAAAACTCCTAGTGCATCCTGACTCTTGACTTGTCATTCCTGTTTTACCAGTCTTTGGATCCTAAGGGCCAAAATAGCTTTCCAATTGACTGATTTCTTTACTCCTGTAGCATTTGTTCCTTGATTAAGGGCCTGGGAGTCTCTTGTCCGCTGGCATCCAAAGATCTTGTGTCCATAGGTGTATCGACCTAGGTGTTGATAAATATTTATATAAGGTCTTTTCTGTACCACCAATGAAGATACCTTTGTCTGACAAATGCAGGGGATCAAAGCAGGATGGGAATTTGGATCACCGTGGTAAAAATGTGATGTGTGTTTTACTACGTTGCTAAGAACTACACAGGCTAAAAATCTAATCAGACCAGTTGCCCTTGAGTCGATTCTAATTTGTGGCGACCTCACAGAACTGACTTGTCTGAGGGCTTTAAGGCTGAAACCTTGTAGATGCAGATTGATGGTCAGTCTTTTCTGTCTCTGGCTCGGCTCGGCTACCAGACTGGTTAGTGATTGAGGGCTTCACTGTTGGCACCACCCAGAGACTCCATCATAGGTTGCTGTTGTGTGCTGGAGAGTAGCTTCAGACTCACAGTGGACCTCAGGGACAGAGCTGGATTGCTTTGCAGGTTTCCTGAACAGAGGCAGTCTCCCTCGTCTTTTCAAATCCCATGGAGCTGTTGCAGGTTTGACGGCGGAACCACCCACCCACTCTGTGGTTCACAGTGGAGCTCATGGTCATTGTGTCACCAGGATTTCTTATTTCATAACTCAGACCAACACACTGCCATCCATCGATTGCGTTCATGTCAACTCATACTGAGACTGGAGGACAGGGTAGAACTGTCTCTTTGAGTGTCTTGAGACTGTAGCTCTTTACGAGCGCAGAAAGCTTGTTTTCCTCTTGAGGAGTTCACAGTGGGTTCAAACTGCTGACTTTGTGGTGAGCAGCGCGGGGTGAAGTCCACTACACACCACTGGAACTCATTCCCCAGATGAGTTGAAATGACTGTGTTCCAGGAGGTGAGACTCTAGCTACGGTCTTGCTTCAGCAAGCTGAAACCTAGCAAGTCATGGAATGCCCTCTGCATTGCTGGGGCTAATGCTGTTTCTCCTTTCTCCTCTCAGATGAGCTCTGTGAAAATTAGCCAAGTGTTAATCGATGTGAATAGGGTGCTGGAGGAAAGGAGAGTCAGGTAATTGCTGGCTGGGCAGGGAGCCAGCAAGAGGAGTTAGGGGCTCATGAATCTCTCTCTCTCTCTCTCTCTCTCTCTCTCTCTCTCTCTCTCTCTCACACACACACACACACACAGTGTGTGTGACTCAGTGACTCAGAATTTGAGCAGCACTAGAATGACCTTTACACAGATCACTGCTTACCTCTCTGCCTCATCCCTCCCCACCCACCCCCATGCCCCACTCTTCCATTTCGCTTATAGTGAATTTGTGATGGGATCTAAGATTCTGCAAGTCTAGCATATTTCCAAGGGAGGCTGGTGTTACTGATCCAGAGACTAGTTTGAGAATGCAAGCACTGGTTCAGAAGGCAGTAAGTAGTCGGGACCTTGACCAGCCCTGAGTCTTCTTTGAGGAAGACACAGAATATTGGGTTTTCACAATACTTTACTTTTCTCATTTGTAAAGCTCTGTAGTATTCTGCATTCCTCACAGTCGCCATCTGAGTAGGCAGGGCAGGCATTAACCTTGACTTACCAATGGTAGAGTTGAGACTGGTGCCTGGATTTTCTTAGCAGAGATTGCATGTTCCCTTAGTGATGTAGGAACCCTGGTGGCATAGTGGTTATATGTTGGGCTGCTAATCTCAGGGTCAGCAGTTGGAAACCACCAGTCAGCTTCTCAGGAGAAAATGAGGCTTTCTCACCATGAGTCAGAATTGACTTGATGGCAGTTAGTTGTTTTTTTTTTTTTTCTGTTTTGAGCTGCTAGCTGCGAAGTCAGTTTTTTGAACCTTGGGAAAAATAGGAAGTTATCAGCTCGCATAAAGATTAGAAGTCCTGAAACCCAAAAGGGGATTCCTACTATAGGAATTTCCATTCCTCTAGTCTCTCCATAGAACCTTGATGGCTGTGAGTTTGTCGTTTGGGGTCACCAGGAGTCTGAACTGATTTGAAGGACAACTACAAGGGGGTGCCCAAAAAACCCCGGAAAAAAAGCTCTGCTCAGTGGAGCTTTCACAGTATGCATTTTCCCACTAGGTGAGCATCGAGCAACTCCTTCTGAGTTTCTGCACCGGTGTTGGTGCCTGGGAAGGTTCTCTCTGGTCACAGTGAACTTTTTGTAAAAGCAGTTTTGCTTCAACCTCGTTTTTGGTGATGACGGATTTAAGAGAAAGAGCATGTGACTGTGAAATTTTGTATCCTGCTCTGGAAAAATGCCACAGAAACTGTTGTGATGTTGAAAACAGTTTAAGAGGACAGTGCCATGTGGAAAAACTCAACTTTATGAGTGGTTTTCTCAATTTAAAAAAGGTGAAGTGCAGATTGATGATAAACCTTGTTGTTCATGCCCATCGACTTTTCCACACTATCCGTACATTTGTGTTCAGAGACCAAAGACAGATCATTGAAGAGACGGGGAATTTATTTGGACTCTTTGGAGCATAGCTCAGCAAATTTTACAGGAGATTTGGGAATGAAAAGGATTGTGGCAAAATTTGTGCCTCAGGTTCTTACTGACCAGGAAATAGAGTTTCGACAGGAAACATGCTGTGCTTTGAAAGAACTGCTAAGGATTGACCCAGGTGTTTTACCTAAGGTGGCCAGACATGGTGCTATTCTTATGACCCAGAAAGCAAACATCACTCAAGCCAGAGGAAGACACCATCCTCACCTCACCCCCTAAAAGTGAAACTAAAACATCAGGATGATGCTCCATTTATTTTTTTGATATGAAGGGATTCGTGCATTTGAAGTTCGTTCCACCAGGTCAGACTGTTCATCAAGCTTTCTATATAGAGGTTTTGAAATGATTTGAGTAACAGTGTGTGACCAAAAACAGGCCTGATTTGTGACAGACAGAGGACTGGTTTGGCCACCATGTCAATGCACCTCTTACACAGCTACCTTGCCAGTTTTTGGCAAAAAACCAGCATGCCTCTCTTGCTTCAGGTACCTTGCTCACCTGACCTCACTCCGTGCGACTTCTTTTGTTTCTGTGACTGTAAAGGGACAGTGATTTGATAGCATAAGAGAGGTGAAGAAAAAGCAAAACAAAACAAAATTGAGAGAGGTACAGTCAACCATTCAAGCAGATGAGTTTGAAAATGTTTCCAGGAATAGAATAGCAGATCTGACAAATCTACTAAGTGTAATAGAGAGTCTTTTGAAGGTGATAAGATTGTTTTGTAAAAAATTTAAATTCATAACTTTGGAGGAAGGAATTATATTCCAGGATTGTGTTTTTTTTTTTTTTGAGACTCTCATATAGTACCTTTAAAATTGGGGGGAAAACAAGTTTGGAGATGATGTCCTTTGATAACTTAAATGTTTGTTTTTAATCACAACTCTGTAAAATCTAAATCTTGGATCACAACTCAATAGGTATGTATCTGTGTGTGTATAACTGAACAAAGTCATGTAATAATATGTACCTTTATTATTTCCCCTCTTATTCTATATACTTTAAAGAAAAACTTTTAATTTTACAACAGTTCTAGATTGGTAGGAATGTTGTGAAGAGAGTACCATGAGTTCTCATCTTCCCATATTGTTAGCATTTCCTATGAGTGGGGTACATTGATCGCCATGGACACATCAACGTGGACACACTGTTACTCACAAAATTCTGTGCCCTCTTCAGTTTTCCTTCGCTTTTACCTCATGCCTTTCTTCCATTTAAGAATCCCCATTACATTCACTTGTCATTTTCCCAGACCCTCCTCTGAACTGTGACTATTCTTGAGGCTGCTTGTTTTTTGAGGACCTTGAACCTTCTGAAAAGCACTGACTTGATATTTGGTGGAATGCCTATCATTTGAGACTTGGCCGGTGTTTCTTCCATGAGGAGAGTAGGATGATGACTTTGGAGGGTGAAAATCACAGAGGCACAGTGCTCGTCTCATCATGACGTCAGCATCAGAATACCATCAGCATAGCAAAGGAGCCCTAAGGGTTGTTGGGTAAGCCTTGGGCTGCTAACTGCAGAGTCCCCATCCAACCCACCAGCTGCTCCCCTGGAGGAAAATGAGGCTGTGTGCTCTTGCCAATTTTACAGACTTTGGAGATCCTACACAGGGTCACTCTGTGTTGGAATTACAACTCAAAAGCAGTGTTTTGTTTCAACTAGTGTGATAAGGAGCCCCAGTGGCGCTGCAGGTTAAGCACTGGTGGGTGGTGAAAGATGAGCGCCAGTCTCAGATATCCTACATTGGGGCCCCATGAATTGGAATCACCTCTATGTCAGTGGCTTACCAACTTGATCTGTGGCCACTGATGAGAACTTTGACCACCTGACTGAATGAGTACCATATTTGTCGGACCATAAGACTCACTTCCTCCCTCGAAAAAAGTGGGGGGAGCGATGACGACGAGGGTGTATCTTATGGTCCAAAGGTGTGGTACCCCAGAACAGTTGTTTACAAGCCCCCGTGCCCGCTTACTGTCTGCTGCTATTTGCATGCTGTGGATTGCTGTGTTTTGGGGGGAAGTCCCACCCCCTGAAATATCAATGTCAGGTCACCTGATCAGCACCCCTTATTTGTTAATGAAAGTGATGATGATTGTTCGCATCGTGGTTGAGTTTACACAGTTAAATATTACTATATTTTCCTTTATTTTAATAAATATTTTAATATACTGAGTCTATTTGGTTCAGAATATTTTCTTGTTTTCCTGCTCTAAAAACTGAATGTGTCTTATGGTCAGGTGCATCTTATGGTCTGAAAAGTATGGCATTTGCCACATTTCTCTTTCTCTTCTTTCCCCTTCTCTGTGGTTGAAAGAAGCCGCCCTGAATATCTGCACTTGAGGAATGAGGAATGAGGCTCCACTTCCTTCAGAACAAATGAGTCCTGCTGTTGTTGCCGGCCAGACATGGGGCTGCTAATGGCAAGGTTGGAAGTTCAAACCCACTAACCACTCCTCAGGAGATTGCTCTTCAGAAGAGCTATCGTCTCAGAAGCTCCATTTACCAGAGTCAACTTGATGGCAGTGGGTTTGGTTTGGGGGTTTGGTTCTTGAGATCAAATTTGGAATTCTTTTGTGTAGGAGATTTAGTGGTCCTCCCCCATTTATTTGTTACATGCTTATTTTTATCAAGTTTAACTCAAGGGTATTTATATTTCCAATACAGCTTTTCAATTTTTTTTTTGCTCACGATTCCCCATCTTGGCCATTGGTGTTATTTTTTTTTTTTGAGCATCACTGCCCTCTGATGGCTGTGGGAGCTACCCAGCCTTGCTCTTGGAGAGCTGCTGCTGGATTTGAACCCCCAAGCCAGAGGGCCACACTCAACCACTACGCCACCGGGGCTCAGCCCCATTGGTAGTTCTTTCAAATGGTTCTTGTGCCCAGCTTTGGTGCTACAAAATGTTCTAGACTTCTTTTGTTTTCAGTGCTGTCTTGATCCACGTAGTTAATTTCACCACTCCCCACTTATGCCTGGGTCACCACTCACCAAATGGGTCACCACCCACAGTGTGAAAACCACCAGTCCACTTCCACCCTCACATGTTACAGAAATCGTCACCTTTATAAGGGAAATGGTTTATCTCAGGTCACACCTGCAGAGCAGCAAAGCCAGGGCTGGCGCCTAGCCCTGTGAACTTCTAGGCCTGTGTCCTTTTATGGCTTCATGCGAGCAAGCTGCGTCATTCAGAATCCAGTTCAGTTAGCTCCCCACCTCACCCCAGTCCTTAGGCCATCAGTCGTGAACTTGAATGAACGTTTTATTGCTTGACCAGGACAGAGATATCAGCTAGAAGAGGTAAAAGGTGCTGGCCATGGTCCCTGCCCGTTGGAGGCAGTTATGGGCATCTGTGCTATTCAATCACAATGGGGTTTTGTAATGTGAATGAATTACAGAGCTACTGAGTGTGATTGCAATGACAGTTTAACCATAGTTGGCCACTGTTGGTGTAGAAATTAGAGCAGAAGAGATGCTTTTGTATCTCCTACTGTCTCCTTGGAGGTTCTCCCCCTTTCTGTAAAGTAAGGCAGAAAAAAGCACCACCCCTGCTCTCCACCCCCCAAAAACCTCACTTCATCTTATGAACTCCCAAGACCCAAACAACCTGGTATTAGTGTCCCGTATAAATAATCAGTTATATCAAGCATTGTGAGTCCTCTGTGAGAGGCTATGTAGTTCAGTCAGTCAATCATCCACAGGGTCCTAAGAGGTGGGGAACTCTCATAAAAATAATGTGTTTTATTGTCATCTCTCAGAATATTTCACTGCAAATGTCTTTAATATATATATATTTTTTAATAATTAAGAATAGGAGCCACTTGTTTACTTTCAAGCCTTTAAGACTCCAGGCACTATATCTTTTAATAGCCGGGCATCATCAACTTTCTTCACCATATTTGCTTATGCACGCATTTGTTTTCAGTGATTTTGTCGGGGAGGTGTACACCATGGAATGCCAATTTAATAGAACAAAATGTTCTTGCACTGAGGAAGTACTTGAGTGGAGGTCGAATGCCCATCTGCTGTTCTAATACTAACCCTATAAGTATATGCACGTTGATCTATTTCCCCATCATCATATATAAATATATGCATCTATGTACATGCCTGTATTAAACCTCTATAAATGCCCTTTACTCCCCAATTCTTTCCTCTATTTCCTTATACCTCCTTCCATCCCACTATCATGCTCAACCTCTATTTGGGTTTCAATATTTTCTCTATGTTATATTAGTCTTGATCAATCCCTATCGGACCTCTCACACCAACCCTGTTACTGACTTTGAATCACTTGTTATTCCCTTATTCCATATGTGCATAAGCAAATGTGACAAAGAAACCTGATCGTCTCCCAGCTATCAAAATATGTAGAATTTGGTATCTTAAAGGCTTGAAAGTAAACAAGCAGTCATTCAGCTCAGAAGTAAGCCCACATGGAAGAAGCACACTAGCCTGTGTGACTATGAGATATCAAAGGGATCCGGTATCAAGCATCAAAGAACTAACAATTAAATCATTATAAATGAAGGGGAGCGTAGATTGGGGACCCAAAGCCCATCAAGAAGAGAAGCAGCATCCTCTTACAGAAGGGTTGCAGCAAGGAGATGAGCCAGTCAAGGTACAGTGTAGTAAAATGAAATGTGCAGCTTTCCTCTGGTTCTCAAAGCTTCCTCCCACCCACTGTCATGATCCCAATGCTACCAGACAAATCCAGCTAGACCAGGGGATGTACACACAGGAGTTGGAAATATGGGAAATTTAAGATAGACGATCCCTAGTGGGGGGAGTGGTGATACTGGGAGGGTGGAGGGATGGTGGAGTAGAAAGGGGAAAACTAATTTCAGGATCTACATATGATCTCCTCTCTGGGGTGTGGACAACAGAGGTGTGGGTGAAGAGACACATTGAACAGTGTACAATATGAAAAGGTAATAACATTTTATAAATTACTGGGGGTTCATGGGGGAGGTGGCTAGGGAAAATATGGGGAGCTGGAATTAAAAAAAAAAGGAACTAGAGGAAAGGGGGAAAGTGGAGTTTATACCAAGGGCTCAAGTAGAAAATATTTGGAAATGAATATGGCAACATGTGTACAAATATGCTTAATACAAGTGATGTATTGAATGTTATAAGAGCTATTAAAGCCCCCAGTAAAATCTATATTAAAAAAAAGAATGGGAGCTTTGTCTGAAAGAATTATTCCTGCAAAGGGCAGTAAAGGAATAAGGCAACATTGTTTGAAAGGGCTAGAAACCCAGCCAGCCAGCTTAAAGGAAGTGTATTGATTTATGTAGCTAAAAAGTCTATGGGTTGAACTGGCTTCAGGCCTGACTAAAACCCAGGGCTCAAGTCATATCCTCAGAATCTTGTTTCTGGCCATCGCCTAGTCTGTTTTCCTGTGACTTCATTCTCAGCCAGGTGTTGTCCAGGAGGATGTCTCTTGGCTACCACCGACTTGCATTCTCAGTGCTATTGAGAAAGTCCCACTAGTTCTACTGATGCCGGTGGGCTCTGATAGTTATGCCTGGACAAGTCTCTGATTGGCTGGACTGGGCCAGGTGTTCCCCTTAGAGCCAGGAATCAGGAATTTCTTGGAGGAAGATGGAGCTGTTGATACAAGAAGGGCATGTTTCTTGGGTAGGCAGAAAGAATGGAAAACCTCTCCAGTATTGTGAGAATTCGGGAAGGATGTTTCATAAATAAGTAAATGCCCAACGTGGATGCTGTCCCTTGCTGTTGTTCAAAAAGCAAACTCACTGTCCACGGACTCTTATCGACCCTAACAGACAAGACAGAACAGCCTCGATGAGTTTTCTGAAACTCTGCCTGAGTTTGGGATCAGAGAGCCACATCTTTCTCCTGCAGAGTAGTTGGCAGATTCGAACCACTCAGCTGTGATCCACAGACCAGCGCATAAGTCATGACATCGCCAGGGATCCTGGTTGTGGATGTTCTGTGCTGGAAAGTCAGTTTGGATTCCTAAGGACCCTCTAGGACAAAGTAGGCCTCCATCCTAGGTTTCCTAGGTGGTATGTCATAGGAGGCAGGGGATTGTGTATTGATTGAGCTGCCAGTTGAAGGCCAGCAGTTCAAATCCACCAGGCACTCCATGGGAGAAAGACGAAGCTCTTTTCTCCCAGGAAGATTCATGGTCACATCTCCAGTGTCAGAAACTCCACTTGGCTGTTCTACACTGTCCTACAGGGTAGCTCTATGCCTGAATGGACTGAATGCCAGTGAGTGGGTATATGTGGGGGGAAGAGATAGATCCCCAGGTCTTTCTCTTGTGGAGTGGCAGGGTGGTTTGAAACCACCAACATTTGGGTTAGTGGTCAAATACTTAACTCTGTGCCCACAACACCCCTCAGGTGGGTTTGCTCCACCCCTTTGCATGCTGCTCATTCGGTTTGTAGAGTTGTACATATGGGGAGGTGCTAGTCCCTGCTTGATCAATGTCCTGTCCTGACTGCCAGCCCTTATCAGGCCCTCAGCAAACACTGCTTCTGGCTCATCCTTCTGCCCAAATCAAAGCTAATTTCAGTTAGTCTCAGCAAGGCGATGGTGATCTCTCGCCTCTTTAATCAGGTCGTCCTTGAGCAATTTATGATTGTTTCTGACAGAATGGTGAGCACAGATATTAACAAATTGGTTTTGCCACAGGGGACCATGAGATAACTTCTTCGTTTCTCCTTCCCCGCACCCCCCCCCCCCCAACCCTTGGATGCTAGTCTTGATGCAGTTCATTAGTGGTTAACTTTAATCCTTTCCTCTCTAATAAGGAAGAAGAAACAGACACACACGAGGTGTTTTCAAAAAGTTTGTGGAAGAATAGAATTAAAAGACAATGAATTTTTCCACCAACATTCTGAAACTCCTTTGTATATGGGTGTGTGTGTATGTGTGTGGGTACGAAAACTCACTGCCATTGAGTTGATGGTAACGCATAGTGACCAAATGAGACAGGCTAGACCTTCTCCATGAGATTTTCCAAGACTGCAACTTCTTTCAGTAAGAGAAAGCCTCATGTTTATCACACATAGCTGGCTGGGGGTTTCAAACCACGGACCTTGCTGTTAGCAGCCCAACGTGTAACCACTATGCCAACAGGCCTCCTTCCTTCTATATATGAACTATACATGTATATGACAATGAGTGGCCAATTTTACTGTTACCACCTTTGTCCTAAGGTAGACAGACTAATGTTAACATCTTGATAACATTTTGTCTTTTTCCTGCTTCTTGTTTGGTGAGGCTCCCTATTTGAGGAGTCCCGGGATGGCACAGGCAGCAAAGTGTTTGGCTACAAAGGCACCTTGAAGACAATCCTGACAAATGGCCTCCCAAAGACCACAGCCCCGAAGCGCCCAGCCGGAGCGCCTCTGGCATGAGTGCACAACCTATTGTACTGCTCCATGCAGGAGACTCTCCCAAGCTAGTTTTGTGCCCTGCCTTAGGGAGCTGTGAGTTCCACATAGGCACTGTTTCGGTGTCCTCTTTTCTATCAGGAAGTGGAAATTTGACTGCAAGTTATTCACCCCACACCCCGCTTGTCGTTGTTAGGGACCATTGAGTTGGCCTCAACTCCAACAGAAAGAAACCCTGCCTGGCCCTGCCTCAGCTTCGATTGTTAAGCCCATTGTTGCAGCCTCTGTGTCCATCCAGCTCACCGAAGGCCTGCATCCCGCTGCTGTGCCTCTGCTTTACCAAGCATGATGCCCTTTTCCAAGCGTCGGTCTCTCATAAAACGGACAACATAAAATTCAGGTCTTTTTTCCCCACCTCTCCCTAATGAGACCTTTCAAGTCAAGCTAACAATGCCAAGTTTGGAAGAAGTGAGATATGTGTTTGGGTCTGTGTATTGGTTTCAGAGTGCTTTTGTCCCTCAATTACATAGCCAGATAGAAAGGATTTTTAAAGACATCGGTCCCCTTGAGCACACAGAAAGGTGAGTTTGCTAGAGGTCGATTTGGTTGGCCTGTTTCTGTGTGTGTCTGTAACATTGCTTGACTCGTTGTGTGCCCTTCAATTTTTATTTTTAAGTTTTGAAGTATTTGTGTCTGGGCTGCGGTCAAGATTTACAAAAACCGTTTTGATTAGCTTTTCATTCATCTCCTTACCATGAGAGCAGGGCCTGCTTTTGTATTATGGGAGTATTTTTAGAAGACTAATGAGTTGGAAGGATTTGTGTTTCATTCCTCTTGCTTTCCCTCTATTCAGGCACCTGCATTTGCCATTAATTACTACCCCCATGACTCTCTCTCTCTCTCTCTCTCTCTCTCTGTTTGTGCAGTGTTTTAAAATAATATTGGGAGGAAAGCTGGGCACAGTGGCACATATCTGTGTTGTAATAAATAGCTAGGCTTTTTTCTTTTGGGGACCTCTTGACAGATGCTTCATTTAGGAGTAATAGCTGTTTGGGTTCCGTTTTTTTTTTTTTTTAAGTGCTGTTCCTTTACATTATTCTCTCGAATCTCTGGTCACCGAATTATTTTCTTAGTTAAAAAAAAATCAAACTCCTTGTGACTCTGTATTGTTTCACAAATAGAAAATTGCTTTATCTGAGATCTCTTTTCACCTGCAGCCATTGAGGTCAAGCCATTTGGGGTTTGCAAGCGCCTGATAATCACCATGACATTAAGACACAATCATTCATGCAGATTCTTTTAAAAGAGACATGGTCTTTTTTTGAAGGTTTATTGTGGTTGAGAGGTGCCCCAAGCCGGCAGAACAGATACTACCTGGTCCCACAGTGTAACTCAAAATTGGATCTGGATCATTTGTGGTCCAGAGGATTTTCGCTGGCTGAATTTTAGAAGTAGATCACCAGACCTTTCTTCCTCATCTTAGTTGCAATGCAAGCCTCCAGGGACAGACAGGTGATGACTGTGCCTGAGTTGTATTGACAAGGAATTAAAATCAGTCCTACTCTATCCAAAAACTGAAACTCACTGCCATCAAGTCCATCCCAAATTACAGCAACATTATAGGACAGAGTAGAATAGCCTCTGTAGGTTTCTAAGACTGTAACTTTCTATGGGAGTAAAAAGCCTCATCTTTCTTCTGAGGAGTGGCTGCTGGTTTTGAACGGCTGACCTTGCAATTAGCAGCTGGAAGCATAGCCATTACGTCATGGGGGAAGACGTCCATTGCTGAGCTGGCCTCTTTGGAGGTTTAGCCTACCGATTTTCTGTTATTTTAGGTAAATGTTGAATTGAACTATAAGAAACATGCAGAAAAGTACACAAAGCATAAATGTATGGCTTACTGAGATTTCCTCAGTTGAACACTTCTGTGTAACCGGGATCCAGATGAAGAAACAGAAGATCAGCAACTCCTTAGCCGCCTCTGTAATTTACATTCTAGCCCAGGGGTTCTCCACCTTCCTAATGCCTTGACCTTTTAATGCATTTTCTCATGTTGTGGTGACTCCCCTACCGTAAGATTATTTTTGTTGCTACTTTATAACTGTGATCTTGCTATTGTTAAGAATTGGGCAACCCCTGTGAAAGGGTCATTTGACCGCTACAGGAGTCTTGACCCACAGGTTGAGAACCGCTGTTCTAGCCCCTCTTCCTCTCCACAAAGGATACCATGCTGATTTGCAACATCATCAGGTTAGCTGGGACTGCTGCATACTTACCTCCTTGGGTCAGTGAGTTGCACTCATATTGTGATGTGTCCTTGCAGTCTGTTCGTTTCCTTGCTGATGACTCTCGACTCTACCGTGCTACAATGTATTAATCTCTGGACTGCTATTGCGTGTGGGTGCACGTACACAAATAAACATTTGTTCCCCTCCACTCCCCCATTTTGAACCGTTAACGATCAAGGCCGCCAAGAAGAGTTGTTGGACGTAACTTTTGGTGAGCTCACAGGTGCCTTTTTGTTGGCTGTAAACCTGAGAGCCAGGAATCCTGGTGTTACAGTGGTTGCACATTGACTAGCCAACTGCAAGGTCAGCAATTTGAAACCACTAGAAAGACAGGGCTTTCGACTTGTGTACAGTCTCAGGAATCCCTGGGGATAGTTCTCCTCTGTCCTGCAGGGGTGCTGAGAGTTGGAGTTCCCTCAGTGGCGGTGAGTCCATCTGTGGGGTGTACTGTGGGGGAGAATTGCCGTGTGATGTTGCCAGAGGCCACTGAGTTGGCTCCCAGGCAAGCCCCATTGTGCCACCTGCAAATCGTGGGCTGGTAATGCTTCTTCCACCAATCCTGGTGCCACATTCTTTTTCATATAGTTCATCTTCTCCGATGATTACAGGTGGAACCGTATGGTGATAGGACACAAACCTCATGCACACCTCTTCCGATTTGAAATCATACAATATTCCCTTGTTCTGTTTGCACACCTGCCTCTGATGTCCAAGTTTCTCAGAGCACAATGAAGTGTTCTGGAATTCCCATTCTTCTCGATGTGATCCATAGTGCATTGTAGTCCACTTTATCGAATGCCTTGAAACAGTCAATGAAATACAAGTAAACATCTTTCTGGTGTTCTCTGTTTTGAGCCAAGATGCACCTGAGAACAGCAGTGATTTCCCCCACCGTGGCAGATCCTTTTCTGAACCCGGCTGGAGCTTCTGGCAGTTGTCCATCAATGTACAGCTACTGGAACTGTTGTTGGATGATTTTATGCAGAATTTTACTTGTGTGAAATACCAGTGATACCGTTCTATAGCTTGTGCATTCTCTCGGATCACCTTTCTTTGGAATGGGCACAAAGAAGGATCTTTTCCAGTCAGTTGGCTAAGTAGCTGTCTTCCAAGATGAGTGAGGGTTTCATCAGCTTGCTGAAGCATGTCAGTGGCTATTCCATCAATTCCATTTCATTTCTGACCACTCCAGTTTTCCTAAATTGGTACTTCGCACATTTCAAGTTCCGACCATTAGATGATTTTTGCAGAAGTTTCTCTTTACCTTGAGTCATGCCCTGTCAGTTAAAAAAAAAAAAAAAGACCCCGAGTTTGTACTTCTAGAAGCTTTCCAGGACTATGTCACCCTGGTTGACTCCCCTCCAAGAAATCAGCTTCTCTTCGGTCACATTTTGGGTTCCCTCAGACCTGAGCAGCCCATCCTCCAGCAGTGTGGACGAGAATGTGCTGCTTCCTTTGACAGTGCTTCCATGCTATACATACGGATTTCAGTGACTCCTTCCTCCGCAGTGAAGAGCCTTCTTTTTTGCCTGTCTTAATCTGGAAGTCTGTCTTAATCTGTCTCTGCTGAAACCTGCTGGCATTTAAAATACCCTGACAACTCTTCCAACATCATAGCAAAACACATGCCACCCCAGTATGACAAACTGGCAGACAAGTGGTAGGGCTGTCTTGATGTTTAGATTTGCTTTATGTGTAATTGCCCCAAGCATGGCTGGCCAATTTACATTTCTTTTACCAGTGTTCTGTTTTCTCTACAACCACACTTAACATTTTCTCTTTTGCACCCTCTTTTATTTTATTTAAGCCATTCTGCTGGATATTAGATGGTATCTCATTACGGACTTCAATGTCCTTTTCCTTGCTTATTGAAGAAGTTGACTTACCCTTTCAGGGAATTACTGGTCATTGTTCATGTATTGCTTTATACCAACAAATAGACACTTTGATATTAGTGGTGCTCTTTGTTCATGTAAACCAGAGCCAGGATCTCGGTGTTAAAAACAGACATCAAACAAGAAATGTTGGGAGGAAGAATTTGTCCAATTTTATTGCTTCGTGGTATGAACTTCTTGGGCCCAAGAACACATTTCCAATATTCACTTTGTGCAAAGCGCACCACTAGGTTTATAACATTCTCCTGGAAGTTTAAAGACATAATATAGGAGCTCAAACTCTTCGTTGTCATCAAGCCTGTTCAGATTTTTCACAATCCTAGAGGTCAGAGAAGAACTGCCCCCCTAGGACTCTGTATGGAGACAGACCAATGTCATGTCTTTCCCTGACTGCAGCAGTCGGGTTTGGACTGGTGCCTCTTTGCCTGGTAGACAAGTGCCTCATCACCGCACCATGCGGGCGCTGTAAGGACACAGAGGATAAAGCAGAGTCACTGCCACCGAGTCGATGGCAAACACATGAAAGTAGAAACGAACTGTCCTTCTCAGCTGGCCTTTCATTCCAGCTTAGTTGAGCGGCTGTGATGGCTATCCTCCCCTAGAGGAGGGTGAGATGAAGAAGCTCGGCTCTTCAAGAAGATCCTAGGATCCAGAGAGAAAAGGGGCTACCATGAAAGTTTAAAAATGTGCCCTGGCCACCCAGAGAAGGAGGACCTGTGCCCTTTGCCAGGATGACAGGAGTGTGCCATGCAGCAGCACCCTTTAAACGGAATGGAGGCAGAAGGACTGGAGCACCATCGTGTTCTGAGCTGACTTCTTTACCTTAAAGTGAACTCACCCAAGGTCCCCTTGGATGCTACCCTTCTGATTGGACTTTTTAAAAAAGGCAACCTAAAGAAACTAAAAGGAGCTCTGGTGGCATAGCTCAGTGAACCACAAGGTCTGAGGTGCGAATTCTGAGGAAAAGGAGGCTTTCTGCTATCGTCAAGATTTATAGGCTCAGAAGCCCACAAAGAAAACTTTACTGGTCTCATAGGGCCACTGTGAGTCAGAGTGGACTCGATAATCATGAGTTTGGACTTAGAAGGAGACTAAAGCAGCCCTGGTGTTGCGTGGCCTATCACTGCGCTGCCAACCACAAGGCCAGAGGCTCAAACCCACCAGTGTCTCCTGGGGAGACAGATAAGGTTCTCTGCTGTATGGAGGCATTATGAGTTGGAATGGCTCCGAGCAAATTAAGGAGACGAAGACAAATATAGGACCGAGTGGATTTGTCTGCAGTCATCCACGGATCACAGGGACATGTTTAAACACATTTTATTAGGAATAAATCTGAACTGCAACCCTAAAGCAATATATTTTAACTTAAGCTTGTATTGCTAACCGGGAGAAAGAAAGGTGTGTGCTCAACAGTCTGTAGTATGATGGTATGTATGTATTATGGGTGTGAAGACAATGAGCATGTTTGAAAAGATCAATATGAAGTGGATCCCACTGACTTCTTCTTGAGGCTATTAGGTATTTCCAGAGAGATTTTTACTGTGCACACTTGTGTGACATTGGATTTAGAACTATAGAATGTGTTGCCTATTCAAAATAAATAAAAATTCCCTGCATCACCCCCAAGGAGTAATAGAATGGCAAAATTTCAATTGCAGTTTTATAACTATGCCTTTAGTTAATATTTATGTCCTATGTTAAAGTTTCTAAAATCCTTTCTGATAACCTTCTTTCTTTATTCCACAACTGAGAAAGTAGCTTTTATTTCTGTTCACTCACAAGAAAACCAAGTCTGTACACTTATTCAGTGACCAGTCTTAGATCTGAGAACATTGAGTGCATGATTCAAGAAATAGCTTAATTTGCTATAATTTTGTTATTAAGAGGACAAAAGACAAAAATGCTGTAGGCATTTTTGGCCAGGATGCATACATGCCCCAAAATCGTCATTGAAGTTTAATAATTTGAGAAGTGTTTACCAGCAACCTTTATCTACATCTTTTTCTGCATGCCTATTACCAACATCATAGAGTACATCATTGTTCACACCTCTCTCAGTTATCTGGTGCTGCGCTAAGAGAAATACCACACATAGAGGCCAACAAATAGACATTCTCTCGTAACCACAGGAAGCCGCTCTCTCTGTTGGCTCTGGGGGAAAGTCCTCAACCCCTTTTCACATCTGTGGGCCTGGCCAGTGTTCCTTGGTGATCTTCATGTGGTGCAACCTTCCCCTGGCTCCAGTAAATTCTCAGTGGCAGAACAGAAAGCCAAAGGATGGATGGGAGGGCTCCTGCCACTTCTTTCTCCGTAGTCAGGATGTTTCTCTTCTCTGCTGGATTGTTTAATCTGTGTTATGTCTTAAACAATACTGACTTAAAATGCTTCCACGTTTTGCAGATTGCCTCCTTCCTCCTCAATATCACAGTTCTTAGTATTCACAACATAGAAGATCCTTGTGTCAGATCACACAAATGGAGGGCAGTTAGACCATACTCAGGATCACGGTCAGGACAGGTTGACACAAACTAGGGGGTGGGGGGAGAAGAGGTGCATTTGGTGTGGTGCACTTATTCCATTCACCCCAGTCCTTTGTCTGGTTGGTCGACCCGTGTGGGTTGTGTGAATCTCTTGCTTACTTCGATGCTGTGGGGAGGGTATGAGAGCCACGGGCACTGGGATACAGGGGTGGGCAGGTGGCGGCTGACTCGCCCCCTGGGGAGTCTGCAAGAGGAAGGTACTACACACCCACACTGCCCTGCCCTATGTGTTCACATGGAGGTGCCCTGTGAGGGGGATGGCCCTTGCCACTGAGGACCCAGCCTGACTTCAGGCTCCTGAAGCCCCGTGCACAGCCCTCCACTCTGTGCTCTGCCCGTCGTCTCTGTGGGGAAGTGCCTGGTGCCAATGGGCTAAAAGACATGCCATAGCCCTCAGGCTGGGCTACGAACTGCCCCAAAGTAAATGTACAGTTTCAGTTTTCTATTATCAGATTCCCACCAAACTCAATCCTTGATTTATACCTTTGTGAAGAACATGTGATCAAAGCAACATTTGGGGACTACTGAATGAGAGTGAATGAGCCTGAAGTCCACTCCTGTAAAGAACACTTGGCACGCACAGTGTATGTGTGGGAGCGTGATGCCAGCAGTTTAAACGTGATTGTGTAACTGCTACCTGTCGTAACCTCATGATAAATAGAGAAAAGGTTGAAGTTGTCAAGGATTTTGTCTGACTTGGACCCACAATAATGCTCAAGGAAGCAGCAGGGGAGAGATCAAAGGACTTAATGCATTTGGTAAATCTGTTTCACAAGACCTCTTTAGAATAAGAGGTTCCTTTGAAGAACAAGGAGGTTACTTTGAAGACAAAGGTACACTGGCCCCAGGCCTGGTATTCTCCATGGCATCTTATTTTCTTATATGAAAATTGGACATTGAATCAGGAAGAACAGAAAGGAATAGGTGCATTTGAATTGTGGTGCGGGAGAAGAAAATTGAAGGTACCATGGACTGCTCAAAGGACAGACCAATCTGTCTTAGAAGAAGAGTCTCCATAGAGGGAAGTACCTATTTGAAGGCACTAACAGCAACAATTCCCGTTGTAGGTATATATGCACATCATTTACACTGGGAACACTGGGGAAAATCGTAACATGAGGGGAAAGACCAGGTCACAAGGACAAATAAAAATAATCTAGAAGTTTGAAGACAACAATGAGACCAAGTTTATAAACATAGTGTATTAGAGCACCTCTTTGAAGAAGGTTATAAAGGACATTGAAAGCCTCAAATCCATTTGCAGAGTCCCCACAGGGTTGACGCCTTCCCGAATTCCTTCTGACTGTTGGCCAGAATGTAGATCAGCCTGCCCTCAAGCAGCTGTTATTATTATTAGGTACCATGGAGTCAATTCTGACCCACAGTGACCCTATGCACAACGAAAGGAAACATTGCCCTGTCCTGTCTCATCTCCCAGTTATCCCTGTACCCGAGGCCTCTGTGGCAGTCAGCCCATCCTGTTAATGCCTCTGCTTTGCCAGCCCTCCACTTTACAAACATAATGTCCTTCTCCAGTGACTGGCTTCTCCTGACAACACGTCCAAAGAACCTCTGACAAAGTCTTTCCATCCTTGGCTCTTTGGAGCACTTTGGCCTGACTTCTCTCAGCCAGGTCAGTTTGCCCTTGGTATGTTCAACATCCTTCACCACCACCACAGTTCAGATGTACTGCGTCTTCTTCCATCTTGCTTAGACAATGTTCACCTTTCACATGCATGTAATGTGATTGAAAACACCATGGTCTGGGTCAAGCATAGCTTAGTCCTCAGAGTAACATTGCTGCTTTCCAATACTCTCAAGAGGTTTTGTGCAGCAGATTTCCCCAATGAAAGGCGTCATTTGATCTCTTGATTGCTCCCATGAGTATTTAGTATGGATTCAAGCAAGACAAAAATCTGGACAACTTCAACTTTTTTCTCCATATACCCTGATCTTACCTATTGGTCTAGTCGTGAGTATTTTCCTTTCTTTACATTAAGTCATTATCCGTACTGAAGGTTGCCATCCTTCATTAGCAAGCACCTCAAGTCTTCCTCACTTTCTGCAAATAAATTTGTGTCATCTTCTATTGCAGGCAGCTAGAAATTCTTCCTCCAACCCCTGTAGCACACTCTCCTGCATATAATCCAGCTTCTCCGGTGAATTGCTCAACACATAGTTGAAAAAGCTTGGTGACAGCATACAACCCTGACACACAGCTTTCCTGACTTCAAACCAAGTGTTCTCTTGTTTTGTTTGCTCAATTGCCTCTTGTTCAAATGAGCACATGAAGTGTTCTGGAATTCTCATTCTTCTCAAGGTTCTCTGTACTTTGTTCTGCTCCACATAGTTGAATGCCTTGGCACAATCAACAAAACACAAGTAACCACTTTTCTGCTATTCTCTGCTTTGAGCCAAGATCTCTTGATATCAGCAATAAGCCAGACCAGGAAGGGGCGGTCTCTCTTGGGGACTCCCCTGGCTGTGTCCTTGATGGAGATCACCTCTCTGCAGGTGGTATATTGGGTTGAATAACCATGAGTTATGCCCTATCCATTACACCCTAACTGCCTTGGTCCAAAGTCCCTGGGCCAATCTTCTGGTTCACATAATGGATATGTCCCAATTGTGGTTCTGTTCTCCATTCAGTAGTCCCACCTGTAACTGTGATGTATTCATCTGCCACCAATCATGCTTTTGTGGCAATTCCTTTGCCTGCCCATGAACTTGAAAAGCTCTGTATCCCAGCAAACCCTGGGACACCATTGTGACCTCATGCAAGTGATTTCCCTTACCCACATGATGGGTCTGGGTCCTATTTAAGATTTAATAACCTCTCTTTAAGTTACATGTCAGGAGACAAGTGAGGGTATTTACTGTCATAAAAGAGTTAGGACAGTTCTACCCTGTTCCATCTGGCCACTAAGAGATGGAATTGACTCATTGGCAGTGAGTTCAATTTTGAGTTTGGGGTACATTGTATTTGATTTAAGGGCCACTCTTGTACCTTAATAGAATAGTAAAGCCTTCTTTTAGAAACATTTGCATCACGAGTACAAGACAAGGAGACAAGGAAGAAGCCTCGCTTGATACAGGAGAGGACACAGAAAAGGCACGAAGCATTATAGCACTTTATTCCCCAGCTCTTCTTGACAACAAATCCATGAAAAGAGCAGATGGGAACAGAGCCATAGCAGGGAAACTGGGGAAAGCATACAACCATCTACCTGCTAGCACATAAACTAAGATGCAGCACACTCACTGCCATGGAGCTGATGCCAACTCAGAAGTCTGATAGGACTGCCCTCCTGAGTTTCTGGAACCATCACTCTTTACGGGAGTCAAAAGCTCCACTCCCCTCCACTGCAATATATAGAATGTAGAAATTGCCCAAAAGAGCAGAAAAGGGGTGGTTCACCGAGACCCTGAGGGGCACCTACACAACATTCATCCAATAGGGTCACTCTGAGTTGCAATTGATTCAGGGAGAGTGAGTTTGGTTTGGGTGAGTGACGTATATTTGTGGGTGAGGGCTTATTGGTGAGGCAGAGGTTCAGCTCCTCCTCCCTTTTGTGCACGTTTGGTTCCGTGCCCACCCTGGCACCTCGGGGGCTGCTGCAGTAGAAGATGAGCAGGTTCTCAGCATCCCTGGGCAGCCCTTCTTTCTGTCGTGCGTGGGATTGGTGCGAGTGGGGGCCCCATTCGGCCACAGCTAACAGCCAGTTTCTTTGTTATTTGTAGGTGGTGGTGTAAAGAGGATTCCTTCTCTTCTCCAGGATCCGTGTGAGAGAATTGGCCAGGCAAGCCTCCATAGTATGGTTGGAATGGTGAGAGTCCTACTTCATCTAGTAAGTACCTTCTTTTGAAAAGAAACACTTAGGTTAAGTGGATCTCTAGTCGATGTGTCTATATGAATTTAAGTAATACAAATGATTCTTGGTATCAATTGTGCAGAACTCTGAGAGCTATTTTGGTCGGTTGCCTTACCTCGTAAGTGAAAGACTTTGACATCTGCATGGAGAAAGAATTAAACAGCAACAGTCTCCCGTGCAGAGAAGATACAATAACTTCATGTCTAAAGATCTAAATTTGAAAAGAAAATAATAATCCCAAGTGTTTGACTAGAAAGACTACAGTTTGTAATGAAGCTGTCAGTTACTCCTCAAGGTGTTTTGCCTTGGGCGACTATGTATTTGGACATCACAGTCACCGTGTTTGCCTACATAAAAACTGTTCTTGGTGCAGAGGGTAGAACCGTGAAAAAGAAAGAGGGCAGAAAGTGGAGAAAACTGTAGGGGGTGTCTTTAGGGTTCCAGTGGTAGCCAGTTGTTTCCTCTGAGTGTCTTTTAACGTCTGTACCAGCGATGAAGGAAGTGCTTCACATGGCGTATCATTGTCGTAAGTTGTGCAGGTTGAGTGGTGGCATGCAATCCTTAAGGTCAGCAGTTGGGAACCACCAGCCGCTCCTCTGGAGAAAGACAGGGCCTTCTCTGGTAAAGAGGTCTGCTCTTGGAAACTCACAGGAGCAGCTCTGCCCTGTCTTGCAAGGCTACTCCGAGCTGACATTGACTCAATGGCAGTGAGTTTCCTTTTTATGACTGTTGAATGCTGATGGGCATGAAGGTTATACTCAGGAGTTCTTTTTATAATGGGATAGCTAATGATATGTAGCCAGAGTCATCCTGGGATATGTGCTGTCCATGCTCTCAAACTTTTTAAAGAATCATTTTATTGGAGGCTCATACAACTCATATCACAATCCACACATACATCCATTGTGTCAAACACTTTTGTAGATTTGTTTCCCTCATTGTTCTCAAAACACTTGCTTTCCACTTGAGTCCCTGGAGCCGCTCCTTATTTTCTCCCTATATCCCGCTACCCCCTCCCCCATGAACCCCTGATAATTTGTAAAGTATTATTATTTTGTCATATCTTATACCATCGATGTCTTCCCTCACCCTCTATTCTGCTGCCCATTGCCTCGAAAGGAGACCAATCTGTTCTCTCTTTCTACCCCACTATCCCACCACCCTCCCATCATCACCCATCTCACCACCGATCCTAAGGGGTTCTTCTGGCCTGGATTCCCTGTGTTTCCACTTCCTATCTGTAACCAATGTTCATTCTCCAGATTTGTAGGGTAGAACCGGGATCATGATAGTGGGGGGTGGGGATGAAGTATTCAACAACTCATGCTATTAAACTTTTAATGGTGCAGACATGGCCTCAGTCATTTAATAAATGGAGCCTCAGTTGGGTTTTGATCTAAAGTGAATTGAGACTTTACTCCTCTATTTTTTGATGAAGTGTTTATTGAGCACCTACTGTACCCAGGTCCTGAGATTTGCTGGAGGTACTTGCCCTTTCTGTTGAAACATCCTACCTTCTAAGTGGTGAGCTTTTGGATCAGTGATAAAACCTGACTCTTTCTCAGTGTGCCCACTCTGCTTTCTGGCAGTGCTAATCTGTTTGATTTCATACTAAGAAGAAGAGACAAGGACTCAGTCAGCTTTCAGATGAAGATTTGGACGTCTGGTCATAATCCCACAGACACCGAGACATCTGAGCAACCTTTCCTGCAGGGAAAAGATATGAGAAACTGCTAGTATGATTATCCCTGCGAGAAACTCCAGGGAGGAATTACTTGGCGTGGGAAGGTAGGGACTAACTCATCGGTAGAGCTGACAAATGAGCAACTTCAGCTGGCTGGCTCGCTTCAGACTACAGATGGATTGTCAGAGCCTATTAAATCGATGAAGCAGAACTACCTCTTCAAGTCGTATTGGGTTGGAAAAGGCCCGGAGTTGTTTTAAGTGAAGGGTTGGAGGGCAGGGGAAGTAAGAAGAAAGGTATGGTTGTAATCCAGAAATCCTGGTGGTAGGACTTCCAAACCTTTGGAAGTTCATTGGTTTAGCTAGTTGTGTACGTGCTGGTAGAAAATTCTGCAACACAGTTCTACTCTCTGCACAAAGTCAAAAAGCAACTTGAGGGCAACGAAAACCCACAGCCACAGGGCTGAGGGATCCTGCAAGTGACTCTGCCATCCTCACTAACCCCAGGAACCACTTTCTCCTGAACCAGCTCCAACTCATCCCGACCCCATGTGCAGCCGAGTCAAGCTGTGCCCTATGGGGTCTCCAATAGCTGCTTTTTTGGAAGCAGATTTCCAGGCCTTTCTCTGGAGACATCTGTGCATGAACTTGAGTCTCCAAACTTCAGGGAGCAGCTGTTACTTATGCTACCCAGGAACTCTGCCTGAGCCAAAGGAGTGATGTCATGCACACATCTGGAAATACTGCAGGATTTTACCTGTAAATGCCCATTTGCCCATTAATTACATTGAAATAGAGGAAGAACTTGAGCTCCCAGACTCCTGAAGTGACCCACATGAGTCTTTACTGATCAGAGCAACATCTATACCAATTTCAGATAATGCTTAAGGGATAGTAAAGATGATTTTTCACACAGGGACAAGTAAGCCATACTTTTTGAGTGTTCATTCTGCAAAAGTGTATATGTCCAGGAGTCAGAGACCTAGGTAGCTAGGTTTGTGATTAGCAAGTTCATGACACAATGCAAATCTTGAACTTTGTGGACCTCGACTCTAAAAGGTGTGTGCTCCAACAGGAAGAAAACAGAAAACTTCACAGCTGAGCCCAAAGCAACAGCATCATGACAAATAAATGTTGTCCATTGACATGAAAAATTGGATCATGGAAAGGGCAGTAAAAAAATGAAATGATGGCAAATCCGCAAAAGATTTTACAATGTTGAAAAATAAAAAATATTGCTTTGAGGACTAAAGTGTACCTGATCCAACCCAGGCTATTTTCTTTTTTGAAAAAATAATTTATTTATTCTTATTAGGTCACTTTATTGGGGGCTTGTACAACTCTTATCAAACTCTACACATGCATCCATTGTGTCAAGCACTTTTTTTACATTTGTTTCCCTCATCATTCTCAAAACACTTGCTTTCCACTTGAATTTCTGGTATCTGCTCCTCAGTTTCCCCCCCCCTTCCTGCTCCTCCTTCCCAATGAACCTTTGATAATTCATAAATTATTATTATTATTTTGTCATATCCTACACTGTCCAATGTCTCCCTTCACCTATTTCTCCACTGCCTGTCTCCCAGGGAGGAGGCTTTATGTAGATCCTTGCAATCTGTTCTCCCTTTCTACCCCACCTTCCTTTCATTACACCTTTCTCACTACTGATCCTGAATGATTCTTCTGTCTTGGATATACTGTTTTTCCTGTTCCTATCTGTTCCAGTGTACATCCTCTGGGCCAGCCAGATTTGTAAGGTAAAATTGGAATCATGGAAGTGTGGGGAGGAAACATTTAAGAACTAGAGAAACATTGCACGTTACCTGACTGCTATACTGCACCCTGACTGGCTCGTCCCTTCACTGAGAGGCTCCTGTAAGGAGTTGTTCAGTTGCCTACAGAGGGGCATTGGGTTCCCACTCTGCACTCCTCCTCATTCACAATGATATGATTTTTTTTTGTTCTTTGATGCCTGATAGCTGATCCCCTCGACACCCCGTCATCACACAGGCTGTTGTGCTTTTTCTATGTGGGCTTTGTTGCTTCTCAGCTAGATGACCGCTTGTTTATCTTTAATCTCTTAAGGCCCCAAACTCTTTATCCCTTGATAGCTGGACACCAACAGCTTTCTTCGCCACATTTGCTTATGCACCCGTTTTTGTCGACAGCAATTGTATCTGGACAGGCTGGTGTGCTTCTTCCATGTGGGCTTGTTTATCTTCAAGCAAGCCGGGCTATTTTCAGCTGACTCATGTACATATGAAAGCTGTACAGTGAATAAAGCAAATGTAAGCAGTATAGAGGCTTTTGAATTATGGTGTTGATGAGATTATTGAGCACACGATAGACTGTCTGAGGAACAAACAAATCTCGTGTGGGGAGTACAGCCAGAATGCTCCTTAGATGCGAGGAGGGCAAGACTTTGTCTTCCATACTTTGGAGATGCCATCGGGAGGGACTCGTCCCTGGAATAGTTGATAGAAAATCATCCTTGGTAAAGCAGAGGGTTCATTGACAAGAGGAAGACCTTCAATGAGATGGACTGATGGTATGGTTGCCACAGTGGGCCCGAGAGGCTGGCGCAAACCTGAGCAGTACTCTCTTGTGCCCAGGGCCCTGTTCTCAGTTGTACACAGGGCCACTGTGAGTAGGAACGACTTGATGACATCTAACAAACAACACAAGAGCTATAAAAGGTTGGGCGACGAAGTGTCTGCTCACCTCCTTCATTCCCCCAGCCCTTCATTCTGTTGACCTCAGGAGGTCTGCTGGTGTAGTGGTTATGCGCGGGGCTGCGAACTGCAAAGTCAGTAGTTCGAAACCCCCACTCAGTCCTTGGGAGAAAGACAGGGCGTTCTACTCCTGTAAAGAGTTATGGTCTTACAAATCTAGGGAGCGGTATAACACCGATAATCCTGTTGATCTTAACTCAAATAAAATATGGTCGAGCAGGAGTCCCGTGCATTACCCTGGGGTCTGGGTAGTTCAAGAGCCACTTGACTATTGCAGTCTCAGATGCTGCTCTTGTCTGAACAACTTTGTGAATGCAGCATAGAATGGCCGGGGGTGGGTAGGGGGTGAACCCCCTCCATCTTCACGCTTGTCCTTCTTTTTAGTTATTTGGTGCTGTCGTCTGGTGAATAACATCCCCCAAGAAGTGTTGCTATTAACAAGACAAAAGCGCTCTGTAGGCTCAGGCTTGTTTGAATAAAACGGCTCTCTTTTATGTCTTAAAAAATAATGATAACATTTGAGGTCTCACTGGAAGCATTTATCTCTTCAAATGGAGAGATGTACCATGGGTGTTCTGTCTGATCTCCTGGAGCTTTTGTAGCACATCTGTATCTGGAGTGTCTCATCCATTGCTTATTTGTGTTTATTTAGATCGGAATTAATAGAGAGCTTTTCTTAAAACCCCTGAAGATCATTAATGCAGGGTTTTGATGTGAGACCTAAGCACAATGTGTTGCTGGGTGGATTTCCTCCTCCCCCGTAGTGTGTTTTTGTTCTTCCTCATGTGGAAGAAAACAAGTGCAAGGATTATTTTGACTGTTTTTCAATATAGTCTTCTTTATACCCAATTCTTACAGACTTGCAAGGAAATTGAAGAAATTATGGGGAAAAGGAAAGGTAGAACATCTTTTGTTTCTCTGTGTCCATCGATGTAGATGTGTGCATGTATGATGAGTTTGGTTGATGCTTATATGCTCATTAGTAACCCGTGATATTCACATGACACAACTGTGCTTGCCAAAAGTAAGGAAGACTTGAGACACTTGCTGGTGAAGACCAGCCAGCGTACAGCCTCCAGTAAGGATGACGGCTCCAGGTAAAGAAGACCAAAATCCTCACAACTCGACCAATGGCAAACTGATACATGGAGAAAAGATAAAGTTCTCAATTATTTGGTCTTGCAAGGGTCTACAATCAGTCCTCATAAAAGTAGCACTCACGAGATCAAACAACACTTTGCATTGGGCAAACCTATTGAAAAAGACCTCTTTAAAAAAAATAAATAGAGGAGAGCCTTTCATAGTATGTTGTGATTATCCTTCTCTTCTCATTAGGGTCGGTTGTGATTTCCCCTGTTTCATTCCTCATCCTATTGTTGCATGCTCTTTTCTTTCTTTGGTTAATTTTGCCAGTGGTGTGTTGATTCTATTGATCCTTTCGAAGAATCAGTTTTTTGCTGCATTGATCTTCTGCATTTTTTTTAATCTTCCCAATGATTCAACTCTGCTCTGATTTTTATTATTTCTTTTCTTTTGCTGTTTGAGGGGATGTTCTGTTGACTCTTTTCTAATTGTTGGAGTTTCAAGGAGAGCGTGTCCATCATAAGTCTCTCTTCCTTTCTCATATATGCACTGATTGCAATAAAGTTACCTCTGATGACTGCTTTCACTGTATCGCAAAGATTTTGATAGGAGGTATTTTCATTCTCATTTGCTTCTAGAAATTTTTGATCTCTCCTCAGATCTTGATCACCTGAAGACAAATAAATGGCCATCTTGCTGAGAGGTATCCAAGCCCACAGGGAAGAAGTGGCCATGAGATGTCAAAAGGACCAGGCCACAGGCATCAAACAGGAAAAATTGTATCACTGTGAGCGATCTTGCATGAGACCACTGAGGACATGTGGGGACTGAGCAAGAGTGGTAAAGATGGCTGATGGTACCAGGCTATCAAAAGATGTGACATCTGAGGTCTTAAAAATTCGAGGGTGAACAAACAGTTATATGGCCCAGGAACAGCAAAGCCCACCTTAAAAGATGCACACCAGCCTGCACGACTAGGAGATGTGGAAAGACCCAGATAACAGGCATCAAAGAGCAAAAATCATTTTACTGTGTGCCCACCCTCGTGACAAGATCATGCAAGACAGAAGGGAGTAGAAGCATACAGAGAGGAGAAATGTGATGTCACCCAACTACCAAATCATAAAGCACCTGGAATCGCGAAGGCTTGAGGGTGAATGAATGGACATCTATCCCAGAAGCAGCAAAGCCCACATGGAAGAAAAACACTAGCATGTGTGATCACCGGGTGCTGAAGGGAGCAGATATCAAACATCAAAGCACAAGAACACATCACTACAAATGGGGGCAGAGCAGAGTGGGGACCTAAGGCCCACCTGTGGGTAATTGGACACTCTCTCACAGGGCAGTCTTGAGGAGGAGACAGACTAGTGAGGCTTAGTGTGGTGGCAATGAAGCATATAACTTTTCTCTAGTTCCTGAAGACTACCTCCCTCCAACTGTCATGGTCCCAGTTCTACACTATTGTGAAGATGAGAAATGGAAATGCGGGGAACCCAGGATGCGTGAACCTCGAGGGACCAGTAGTGGGAATGAAGCTGCAGGATGGGTGGCGGGAAAGTGGGAAGGAGAGGGGGAGCCAACTTCAGGGATCTACCTATAACCCCTTACCAAGGAGACAGACACTGGAGGAGAGGGCAAGGGGAGACATCTAGCAGTGTAAGTTATGACAAAATAATAAATTATGGAGTATTGAGATTTGGTAGGGGAGAGGGGAGCAAGGATGGAGGGGAAGAGATGGGAGGCTGAGGTCAGAGGCTTGGATGGAAAGGTGGAGGTTCAGAGAGCGATGACAGCTGCAGGCATGTGAAGAAGCGTGGCACAATATATGTATTTACATATTATGAGAAACGATGTATGAGCCCCCGATAAAATGATTAAACATGAAGAAAAAAAAAACCTCTTTAGCGTGTTGAAAAACAGGGAGGTTACTTTAAGGACTAAGGTATATCTGACCCAAGCCATGGGATTTTTCAATTGCCTCAATTCTCAATTGCACATAAAAGTTGGACATTAAGTAAGGGATACCAAAGAAGAATCGGTGTTTTGAAATTATGACTCTGGTGATGAATGAAGACTATGGACAGTCCAAAGAAGAAACAAATCTGTCTTGGAACCAGTGTAGTCAGATTGCACCTTAGAGGCAAGCATGAGGAGACTGTCTCAGGCCCTTTGGGCATGAAGCACATCCTGCTTGGTAAAGCAGAGGGCCAGTGAAAAAGAGAAAGACCCTCAATGAGGCGGATGGACAGCATGGCTGCAATAATCAGCCCAGGCTGAGAACAGTTGTGAGGACCACGCAGGATTGAGTTGTGTTTTGTTCTATTGTGCATGGGGTCCCTATGGGTTGAAGCCAACTGGATGGCACTTAACAACAAGAACAGCAGCAGCAGCAAACAGCATGCTTATATGTATGTCTGTGCAACAGTCATGCTGAATTTTAGCAGTTACCATAAGTTTAGGCTCAAACAGTAAATAATCTTCAGACTCTTGTAACCCGGATTTCTTCTCAGCTCTAAAAGTATTCTGCTTTTCTGTGTCTTCCATGATAGACATGAACTCTCTGTATACATGATGAGACTTCAAAAACTAATTAAAAACCCTGTTGAAAATGCCTTTATCTTTTAATTCCATTTTCCATGAACTTTTTAAGATCCCTTTATATTTCGTGTTATTCTGTGGCTTTCGAAGGAGCCCTGGTGGGAGAGTGTTCATACCTTGATTGGGCTGCCAACCTCCAGGTCACCATTTCTCCTCAGGAGAAAGAGTTACAGTCTTGGAAACTCTCAGGGTCTGTCTGTCCTGTAGCTCACCTGGAGTTAGAATGGGTTCAGTGGCAATGAATTGGCAGTTTTTGTGATTTTTGGCTTCACATTCACTTCTCATTTTTCTCCCCCATTTGGACCTGGGGCGATAGAAAGTTAAATTCCATATGCACAATAGTTAAAATTTGGATGATTTACTTCTTACTGAAGTAAAGAATTGTTTTTCTTTCAAGTTATTTTTTTAAAAAAATAATTTTATTGGGGGCACATGCAACTCTTATCACAATCATTACATACATTCATTGTATGCAAAGTACATTTGTTGCCATCATCATTCTCAAAACATTTTCTTTCTACTTGAACCCTTGGTATTAGTTCCTCATATTTACCCTCCTTCTTCACTCCTCCCTCCCTCATGGACCCTTGATTTTTATAAATTATTATTTTATTATATCATACACTGTCCGATGTCTCCCTTCACCCACTTCCCTGTTGTCCATACCCCAGTCAGGATAAGTTATATGTAGATTCTTGTAATCACTTCCCCTTTTCTGCTTGACCTTCCTTCCACCCTCCTGGTTTGGCCACTCTCACCACTGGTCCTGAAGGGATCATCTGCCCCGAATTATCCATGTTTCCTGTGCCTATCTCTACCAGCGTACATCTCCTGGTCTAGCTGGATTTGTAAGGTAGAATTGGGATTATGGTTGTGTGTGTGTGTTGTGTGTGTGTGTGTGTGTGTGTAGGGGTGGGGGGGGAAGCATTTAAGAACTAGAGGAAAGTTGCATATTTTATTTTTGCGTCACTGTACCTTACTGACTTCTCCCCTTCTGTAAGGGGAGCCCCTTACAGAAGCCCCTGTGAAGCCCCTTCTGTAAGGGGATGTCACTTCACCCATAGATAGGCTTTGGATCTTCAATCTGTACTCCCCATCATTTATAATGATATAATTTTTAGTTTTTTGATGCCTGTTACCTGATCCCTTTGTGGTCACACAGGCTGGTGTGCTTCTTTCATGTGGGTTTTGTTGCTTCTGAGCTAGATGGCCGCTTGTTTTCCTTCAAGTCTTTCTAAAAAAATTTTTTATTAAATCATTTTATTGGGGTCTTGTACATCATTTTACACAATACATAAATAAGCATACTGTGCCAGGCACCTTCATATGTCCGCTGTTATTATTGTTCTCCAATCATTCGCCTTTTCCCTTGAGCCCCTGGTATTGGCTTTTCCATCTCTTCCCCTCTTCCCCTGCTCTCTCCTTCCCACCAACCCTCAATACTTTATAAATTCTTATTGTTCTGTCATATCTCACACTGTCCGACCTCTCCCCCAACCCACTCCCCTGATGCCCAACCTTCAAATAGGAGCCTATGTGTAGATCCTTGCAGTTGGTGCCGTCTCTCTACCCTACCTTCTCTCCACCCTTCCAGCAGCTCCAATCTAACTGCTGGCCTGAAGGGGCTCACCCATCCTGGTTTCCCCATATCTCCAGCTCTCCTTTCTACTAGTGTGACTTTTCCAGTCCATCTGGATTAGTAAGGTAGAGTTGAGACCAAGATGGTTGGTAGGGAGGAAGGCTTCTGGAACTAGAGGAAACTTGTATGTATCATCACTGCCTGGATGCACCCAGATGTTATATTTTTTGATAGTTGGGCACAATCTTTCTTTCTTTCTTTCTTTCTTTCTTTCTTTCTTTCTTTCTTTCTTTCTTCTAATGAATCTTTTTATTGGGGGCTCATTTAACTCCCATCATGGTCCATACATGCATCAATTGTATGCAGGCCACATTTGCACACTTGTTGCCATCATCACTCTCAAAACATCCTTCCTCCACTTAGGTCCCCACTACCAGCTCCCCATATCTCCCTCCCAACGAACCCTTAACAATTTACAAATTGTTATTACTTTTTCTTATCATACATCGTCCAATGTGTCTCTTCATTTACTTCCCTGTTGTCCATGCCCCAGAGAGGAGGTTATATGCAGATCCCTGAAATTGGTTCCCTCTTTATTCCCCCTTTTCCTCCACCCTTCCAGTACCACTACTCCCACCACTAGTCCTGAGGGATCATCTATCCTAAATTCCCCATGTTTTCAACTCCAGTGTATATCCCCTGGTCTAGTTGGATTGGTCTGGTAGAATTGGATTTGTATGTAGAGTATGGATTTGTATGTAGAGTCTGGGACCCAGATAGTGGGTAGGAGGAAGTATTTGAGAACTAGAGCAAAGTTGCATGTTTCATTGTTACTACACTGTACCTTAACTGGCTCAGATCCTCCCTGCAACCCCTCTGTAAGAGGATGTCACTTCACCTATTGATGGGCTTTGGGTCCCCAATCTGTATTCCCCCTCATTTATAATGATATAAGTTTTGTTCTTTGATACCTGACACAGGATCCCTTTGACATCTCATGGTCACATAGGCTGGTGTGCTTCATCCATGTGGGCTTTGTTGCTTCTGAGCTAGATGGCTGCTTATTTACTTTCAAGCCTTTAAGATCCCAGATGTTACATCTTTGTGTGTGTGTGTGTGTGTGTGTGTGTGTGTGTGCTTGTGTGTATGGGCATCACTGCCCCCTGATGGGAGTAGGAGACCCAGCCTTGCTCCTGGAGAGCTGCTGCTGGATATGAACCGCCAACCCTGTGGGCCGCAGTCCCACACACAACCACCACACCATTGGGGCTCAGCCCCAGATGTTACATCTTTTGCTAGCTGGGCACCATCAGCTCTCTTCATCACCTTTGCTTATGCACACATTTGTCTTCAGTGATCGTGTCGGGAAGATGAGCATCGTGGAATAGCAAATTAATAGAACAAAGTATTCTCATATTGAGAAGGTATTCCTTTTTTAAAAAAAATTGATAGGCATCCACTGGAGAAGACACATGCTTGTCCGTGCAACAGGTTTTTCATTTAAAATTTTGGTTGGTTCCTTCGTCCCAGTTATGTGCTCACAGGTGTCTTCTCTCCTCCCCATTTTCATTCCCTACTACTGCAGTCATCAGTCATGGATGTTGGGGTGGTGGTGGTGGTAGGTGCTGCTATGCTGGTTCTCGTGGTGATTTTTTTTTTTTAACAACAGAGTGGAGAAGGGCCTGGTCCTGTACCATCCTCAAAGAGCTGTTTTTAGGTTTGAGTCTGTTGTTGCAGCCATCGTCTCGGCCCACTTAGATGAGCTTATTCCTCTTTTGGCTGATCCTCTCCTTTACCGTATTGTTGTCCTTTCCTCTGTTGAGTCCATTCTGACTCATGGTGGCTCCGAAAGAGAGGAACTGTCTCCTAGCACTTTTGAGACTTCTTTAAGGAAGCCGAGCTTCATCGTTTTCCTGAGGAGTTTGAACCACTGTGAGCCTTTTGTTCATCCTTCAACACTAACCTACCGTGCTACAGATAGGTTAATTATTAATGTTATTGGGTTAAGCAAGTATTCGCATTAGTGGATTTTAAATGCTGGTGGGTTTAAATATTAAATGTTCCCAAACCCACTGCCATAGTCAATTCCAACTCACAGGGACCCTAAAAGAGAGGGCAGAGCGGCCTGTGTGGGTTTTGGAAACTCTTAACTCTTTGGGGGCGTAGAAAGCATCACCTTTCTTCTGCAGAGCGACTGATGGATGCGGTGGATTAGAACTGTTAGCCCTGCAGTGAGCAGCCCGAGACATAACCCACTATCGTGCTCCTAATATTATATAAGCAAATAGGAGTGGAAGGACTTTGATGCAATCTTAAGTTCAAAGTTTGGTCTGTTAAGTAAGAGTGAAGACTTAGTTTTCTCTAGGTGGGATTGTGTCTGGTTTTTTTTTTTTAATCTGAGGTTTGGTTTCCCATGGTTCTGTCATTTGACTTAGGTTGTTAGGCCTTGACTTTCAGCAGTGTTTGGTGTCCTGCATTCCTCGTTACATAACTCCTGTAATTCTGAACAAACTTGTTCTGAATGACTCTCGCTCTCCTTTAACCCTTTTTGTTGTCAGTAGCCAAGAGGTTTGTCACGTTTTATTTGCTGATCTGACTTACATTATTCTGCCGCTTTGGGAAGTTTATTTTTTGCTGTGTTGTTGGGTTTCCAAGTGAGGCACAAGGACTGAAATGACACCAGTGTTTTGATTGTCACGAAAGCTCCTTTCACCAGCATGTGCTTGTATGTATTTTTGTATGTTGGTCCTGGGGTAGGTGGATATTTGTAACAGAACCTTGAATGCTTATTAAATCTTGTCCCTGGCAAGCAGAGACAGTGTAGTCCAGTAAATTAGGTGGTTCAGAGTAAACAGATTTTATGGCCTGGCCTGGGAACCTAAGCATTTACATAAATATTTTAGTGCGGATTCCAAGCAATCGAGTCACACACACTCCTGAAGCACCGTGAATTGGTTGGAGATTGTTTAAATAATCCAGTAAAAAGCAGATTGTTCTGGGGGCTGAGCAGCCGTGGGCCCACTGAGTCAGCAGTTGTGCATACGATGAGTTAGTGAATGCCATGATCGTCACTTGGAGTCAGAACACCATCAAACATGGGTTTTCACTTTGTGTCTCTCCCTTCAAGGACCGCTGCCTCTATCGGTTATGATATCGAATGACTCACTGAGATGGCATCACAGCTTGGTGGATCATTAAGCTGCAGGAGAAGGGGATTGAAGGCCCATGAGATATTGAAGTGGGCAACTTTCAAAGCTGGAAGGGATGAGGGAATTCCGTTCAGTTCCCTCATTGGTCAGATGAAGGATCTGAGATCTGGAAATAACTTGAATAACCACTGCCATCCTCAGGGTTACTCTGAAAGCCAACATGAAAGGAGGTTGTAGGAGAGCTGATCCCAGGAAGCAGGAGTGCGGGACTAAGAGAAAGAGAGCCAATGATCGAAGAAAGGCCACAATGACAGCATGTCCTGAGGTTGTACTAGACACATGTAGGAATATGGCTTGCTCCACATTCCTTCTTTTAAGAGCTACCAGACCAACCACACCACCGCCAAGTCAATGCCAATGCATAGACTAGACCCTCTCCGTGGGGTGTTTGAGGGTCTAAATCTCTTTGCAACCTTTTGGTCCTGGAGCAGCTGGTGGGTCCAAACCACTGACCTCGTTAGCAACTCAACCTATTGCTCTCTTTTCTGCCAGACAGGAGGTTAAAAACCTTTGTCTTCTAGTCAGTTCTCTCTTGTGGCAACCCTGTAGGGTGGAGTGGAACTTCCCTGTAGGGTTTTTAAGACTGGAAATTTGGGTGGGGATCAGACTTTCATCTACACAGCACCTCAGGGATTTGAACCACTGACCTTTTGGTTAGCAGACAACTGCTTAACCTCCACTCCACAGTTGAAATTGATGGTTCAAAACCTCCAGTCTCTGAAAGAGATTGAGGCTTTCTGTTTGCATAAGGATTTCTCATCTCAGAAGCCTTAAGGAGTGGAAGTAACCTATCCTAAGGATTATTATAAATTGGTAACCACTGGAAAGCAGTGGCTTGCATTTATTTATTAATATTTATTTTGTTTTTTTTGGTAAGCCTTGCCACTATCTCCCAGGACTGAGATTGTTTTTGTTCTTAGAGATCTGTAAGTGTAGGGTCAAAAATAAAGAATTGTAAGGCTCACCCACTTTATTCATGTATAAGCTGAAGAATGTCTCCTGAGCGCTATGGGAAAAAGAATGTTTTTAAAGGTGTTTTTAAACACCCCACGGAGAGGGTCTAGTCTATGCATTGGCATTGACTTGGCGGTGGTGTGGTTGGTCTGGTAGCTCTTAAAAGAAGGAATGTGGAGCAAGCCATATTCCTACATGTGTCTAGTACAACCTCAGTCCCTGTCTTCACTACGGAGCCCTGGTGGCACAGCGGTTAAGCGCCTTACTGCTCACTGCAAGGTTCAAGAGAAAACTGTGTTCTTGAAAGTTTACAGTCTGAAAAACTGGCTACACTGCCAGTTCTACTCCATCCTGTAGAATGGACTTGGCGGTCATGAGGGTGTTTTGGCCTCTCACCAAAAAATGAAATAAATGAGGCCTCTCTCTCTTCTCCCTCCCTCCCCAACACATCCAGCCGCATCTACGGTGAAAAGTGAAATCCAGACATCCTCTAGAGGTGAGCAGGGCAGAGAGAAGTCCTTGCCAACTGGAGTGGTTAAAGCGGACCTTTGACCTGACCTTAACAAACAGACTCTTGTGATCGTGTGACATTTTCTGGCTTCTTAAGAGTCCCAAAGTCCACACGCTGTACTCTTGCCTCTTGCTAAGCGAATCAATTGGTTATGGTTAGTGTATTTAATAAAAGAAGAACAAAATACAGAAAAGGTTTCCTTGGCAATGACTCATGTATGTGGGAGTCATGTTTCCATCTAACTTTATTCAGGGGGGAATAAATGAAACTTACTCTTTAAAGGGCGGATGGCTATACAGTGTGGTCATACTTCTTCCCATTGAGAATGCCAAAGCCTAGCTCACTGCCAACCAGTCGTTACTGACTCACAGTGACCCTACAGGACAGAGGAGAACTTTATGTGTGTTTTTGAGACTGTCACTCTTTATGGGAGTAGAAAGCCGCTTTTTTTTTCTTCCATTGAGAGGGGAGGGTCTCTGTGCCCTCCTGTTGAGTGTAAATCACCTTAGGAGTTCCTTAGCCAGTGGTTTATGGCAAAACTGGCTCTATGTGACTTTCAACTCGAAAGGACCCGTGAGGTTTGCAACCTGCTTGCTTCTTGTGGGACAAGTAGTTCTGGGGAAGCCACAATGTAGGAAATGCAACTACCTTTAGACGGCCCTGCTGGAAAGCCACATCCTGGTGTTTGCACCAAAGTCAGCATCAGCTCCCAGCCCTGGGCGTGAGCCATTTGGGATCGCCTCCGAGGTGAGTCTTCAAAGGACGGTAGCCCCAGCCAACATCTGATTGCAATTGAGTGAGGTCCCCTGAGTAAGAAATGCCTAGACGGCCCCTCCTGGAATTCTTGATCTACAAAATTTCGAGTCAAATGATGTCTATAAATCATCTAAGTTTTGAGGGGGTGGCACTTGTTACAAAGTCATTAGAATAAGAACAAATACCAACAAGTAAATATTTTGAGTCAACTGTGTTATGCATCTCTCTGAATGCTTATATACCCTCCTCTGTCATTGAAGAGAGCCCAGACATGATCTGAATGTCTTATGAGCAGTGACTCTCTTACATTTTACACATCTATTAATGAAATGATCTATTAATGAAATCAGAGCCACAAGATACGGTGAGAGGGCTTCGGGAAGTTCATTTGGAAATTCTATTATCTTTTAATTCCATTTTTCTTACAAACTCCTGGAAGCTCCCTAATTCAATGGTTTACCAAGAAACGCTCTCCTGCTCTGCTTTCCAGTGTTGCCGGGTCTCCTGCTGCAAGTCAGCATTTCTTCAGTTCAAGGGCACAGCTTCTAACTTGTCATGCCCCATTTAGAATCACTGTGTCCCGATACCTGCGTTCAAATTCACGTGTTAGCATAGATCCAGTGGGTGCTGACTTGGTGCCAGGCATTGTTCTCAGTGTGAGTTGATGTGAAGGCAGAGAGACTTTGTCACCGCTCATTCCCAGTTCCTAGAAAAGAGCTGGGAGGGCACTACCTTTGTTGCGTGTTCGGGGGTCCAGCCTGGGTTCTGTTGAGTGAACAGCACGGTGAGTGAGCAGCAGGATGACAGCGGTGGGAAACCCGGTGTGGAGATTGAGCGCATTATTGAATGGGGGCGAAACGCTTGAGAATGAGAAAGGGTGCTTGGAAAGTGCAAAAAACTGCCCCACGTGAGAAGAACAGCACTAGATTTGAAGACAAATGGGTGTGGGAAAGGTCTCTGTTTAGCATTAAATGATGCATTACGTGGGACTATTTTGACTCGCAAATACTGCTTGCTCAAATAAAAAAGAAACGATAATCATGGGATTTATCCAGCGGCAAAATTAGACTTTGTTTCCCTTGTCTTAGGATTATTGCTCCATGTGTTTTTGGTTTAAAAAGTATTTTTGGCAGTGTTGTGGTTGATGAAGCTTGTCCATTAGTGTGAAATGTCACTAGTAAAGGAATCAGAAAGGCTTCCTTGAAGGGTTATGTAATGCTGATGAATGGTGTTGTTGTAAGGTGTCATCAAGTTGGTTCCAGTGCTTAGTGACCACATTGCACAGTAGAACAAAACTTCCCGGTTCTCGGGCCTCCTCACAATGGTCTTGGTCGAACCCAAATGAAATCCTTGACATCGTTGATCTTTCCTTTGCTTTTCATGATGTTTGTTACCTCTTGGCCCAGCTGTGAGATCCTTGCTTTCTCTACATTAAGCTGTAGGCCATAGTCTAATCCTCACTGAAGGCTGCCATCCTTAACTGTCATCAGGAATGCATGACAAAAGTTGTCAAGAACTTTATTTCACTTGGATCCACAAGGAACACTCAGGGAAGCAGGCATCAAGAAATCAATCGATATATTAAAAATGTGAAGGAACAAAGATATCCCTTGGAGGGCTAAGGTGCACTTGACTCAAGTTACACATTTTCAGTCACCCCAAATGCATATGGGGATAGGTGGTGAGTTAGGAAGACAGGGGAACAATTGATGCATTTTAATTATGATGTTGGCAAAGAATATTAAATATACCCCAGGCTGTCAAAAGCATGAATCCATCTGTGCTTATATAGATGGAATGGTCTTTAGAAGTGAGGAGAGGGGGACTTTTCTTCCATACTTTAGACATGTCATCAGGAGGAACCCAAAGAACACAACCCAACTCACTGCCATCCTGTCAATGCTGACTCTTGGTGACCCTGTAGGACCAAGTCGAACTGCCCTCTCTGGGGTTCCATGAATGTAAATCTTTCAGGGAATAGAAAGGCTCATCTTTTTCTTGTGGCGTAGATGATGTTTTAGAACTGCTGACTTTTGAATGAGCAGTCCAACACATAACTACTATGTCACCAGGGCTCCTTTCAGGAGGGACCAGTCCCTAGAAAAGGGCTTCAGGCTTGGTAGAAGGTCAGTGGGAAAAAAAGAAAACCTTTATTGAGATGGACTGACAGAGAGGCTGCAACTGTAGGTACCAACACTGCAGGCCTCGCTGTGTTTCTCTGTGTACATCGGATTGCTATGAGTTAGAACTGACTCCCTGGGAACTGATTTAGTGAGACCTAACACTACACAGATGGAAGAAATTCCAAATAAATACAACTAGCCATTTGTGGTGCACACCTTAGGATGAAACCGTGCAGACAGAAGAGTCTTTGACTCTTGCTTCTTTCAGAAGAGCGAAAGAGAATCAGGCCTATTGAGACTTTATTTCTTATATATTGCCACAGTATTTTGAAACATTGGGAATTGCTTCTTCTTATCCTTACTTTATTCTTGGTAATTGAGGCAGGTAAGTTAGAGACAATTGAAAGAAACAAAAACGCCTGCTCAGCCTCATAATCCATTTGGGAGATGTGACAGTCATCCTGAGTGGGATATCACATTTTAGATAATAAAGAATGCCAAAGTATCCAATCCAAGATTACTGTTTTCATCCTTGGTTACTGTTTAATGAAATTCTGAATGCACACTGACTTAACACTGCCAACTTTTGCTGGTCACAGGGGCTTATTGAGTAACTAGAAGAAGTCCCCATGATGCATGGTTTATCGTTTTTCAGCTGCTAATCAGAAGGTCAGTGGTTGGCACCCTCCAGTTGTTCCCTGGGAGAGATATATGGAGGTGTATTTTCATGAGGATTTGCAGCTGGGGAACCCCTATGGGGGCTGTTTTACGGTTATTTATAGTTGCTCTGAGTCAGAATCCACTCAATGGCATTGAGTTTATTTTTTGGTTTATTGACTATTTTTTATGTCCTGTCCATGCTGGAAAGATTAAATAGAGGATTCTTAAACCAAAACAAACAAAAACAACAAACAAAACCCTTTCCCATGGTCTCTACAACTTTATGTTTAATCTGAAACAAGGATAAACAGCTTACATTGACTTTTTTGAAAGTACAACATTAAGGTCCAAGGAGGATTCAGGGGGAAATAAGCAAAGCCATATTTGTTAATTGTATCAATTCTTGGTAGTTATATTTTCCTTCTCAATTTAGTTGTGTCATGGTGAAGATATAGTCAGCATCAGGAAACATGAAAGCTTTATTAAATTCTATTTGCCTGATTTCTTTCAGAATTGAATCTGTGTCTTAGCAAGGCTCTAATATTAGGTGAGTTTCCTTGGTGATGCATATGGATATAGAGTAATAGTGTTAACCATGATCTTCTCTTGTTAATGAAGTTTGTAGAAAGGTATGCTCTCATTAGGGCCATTAAACGGTCCCATCAAAGTAAATTCAGATGCTAATATTTGAGTTGAGAAATCGTTTGTTCGTTATGAACCTTGTGCCCCCTTTCCTGAAGGGGTGATTTTGGAGGCGGGGAGTAGAGCGAATGCTGCCATTTTTAGGTGTCACTCAATTAGAAGGCTATAGGGGTCAATGTATCTAGCCAATCCCAATCTAATGCCCAGCAGTGTAAAAATTCATAAATTGTTGAAACAGAGAGTGAATATCTAGCTGACATCTTCTGTTTATTAATGAGAAGTACCCTGCACTCTCAGTGGTAAAATGGTGGAGATTTTAGAGCAGTATAGTAGGAACCCAAAAGGGAATTAGGTTGTAGCACTTTGTTCAAGGAGGAATTCAGTCTCCCTCTCTTTTCAATACTGTACTACATTTTCTTCAAACTGCTAAAGACAGGTGTGTCTTGTGCTGAATTCTAATCTGTGGAAATACAATTGACATCGTACACATAAATCTGACACAAATATTTAATAACTGTTTTTACTGATGGCAGGCTGTTTTCTTTATGGACACATTTCAAGAGTTGAATATTCAAATGACCTCATTTGCATCTGTGGGTGTGCATATGATTATTTTTATGCTGGGCTTTTGTTCCTGTGCTGTTTGTTTTGTTTTGTATTCTAAGACTTTGTATTTTCACCAACAATAAATTTGCTGCTTATGAAGCAGTGGTCTAGCTTTCGCAGAGGGCCGAAAAACTCGGTCTCAGGGAGCTCATAAAATGCTCATGTCCTTCTCAGGCGGCATAGCCCTATGGACTGTAGGGGCCTTTGGGGTAGGACTCTTGTGGAACGAGGTAACTGGATGAACAGACTGCAGTCCCATCTGTTGTTTCCTTTAAGCCTTCGTTGGTAGGTGAGGACTGCCTCCCTGGCATGTGCATGCTTGTCTGGCTCACGGTGCCCCAGCCATGTGCCCTAACCTTGTGCACAAGAGGGTGGTGATCTTTAGCGCTAGATGGGTCACCATGGGAGTACAATGGAGCAATTACTCTTCTATAACACTTTGACCATTATAGAAAAATATTTGTAGGTTAAGAGGGAAAATATTGTGAAGTTATAATGATTCTGGAGGCTTCTTCTAGCCAGTGTTGGCTTTAGATCTACACAGAGTAGATAGCCTTTTCAGTAGGGCTCTCTGTTCTTTGTAAAGGGACGAGTATTCATGCTCTCCCCTTAAGCTTTGGCATTATTCAGGTATTTGTCATATGGGCCAACGGATTCTTACTAAAATTGTAAAATTTGAATGAATAGCAATTGGCGTGTGTGTGTTTGTGTATGTAGCTCATTTGATGGCAAAATGTGACCTAAATTGACATGAAGCTATTTATGATCTTTATCTTGCTTAATAGCCATGTTCATACATTTTGCTGTCAAAATGTGGATTGGTTTGATTGTGAGTTGTTGGTCTAGTTTCACTGGAGATGTTATGAAATATGTGATATACTGTTGTTGTTTTTTAAAAAACTAAAAATAAAATGAAACAGGATTCTGTAAGACTTCTGGCCTCAGAGGTTTCAGAGAAAGCTTGTACCCTAATAGAGAGAAAAATGGCTGGAACCATAGAAACACAGAAACGTTTGTCCTCAGCATTTACCCTAACTGAGCATTTGGATTGCATCACACCAAAATATACAGAAATGTGGGTAGGCCGTGATTCTAGGCATAGGCGATTATCTTCCACTTTGTGATCTGAACTCACAGACCGCGGGCCCTCCAATCTCTTCTAACCTGTAGCGACCCTGTCGGACAGGGTGAATCTACTCCTGTGGATTTCCAAGACTGAAAATCTCTAAGGGGATTGAAAGCCTCATCTTTTCCCCAAGGAGCAGCGGGTGGCTTCGAACTGCTGTGTAATTAACAGTCCCATGACTGTTACTACCAGGCCTCCACCATTATTCTGGATGTTGTACATCGTAACTGTGATGGGGTTTTGGGATAGGCATTGGACTGCTAAATGCAAGGTTGGTGGTTCAGACTCACCAGCTGCTTCACAAGAAAAAGATGAGGCTGTCTACTTCTGTAAAGATTACTTGTTCTGCATAGCAATAGATTTGGGTATGATGTTAGTGAGGCATGATTTGTGGCAGGTCATGATCTCAGGATTAGATGATATACTTTGAGTCAATCATTCTTTCTTTAAAGTCATTTTATCAGGGGCTCATACAGCTCTTATCATAATCAATATATACATCAATTGTATTCAGGCCAAATTTGTGCGTTTGCTGCCCTCATCATTCTGGAAACATCCTCCTTCTGCTTAGGCCCTTGGTATCAGCTCCTCATATTTCCTTTCCCTCTCCATAGCCCCTCCCTCGTGAACCCTTAATAATCTACAAATTATCATTATTCTGTCCTATCGTACACAGTCTGATGTGAGTCAATCGCTCTTAAGGTATAAAAGAGGTTAAAGGACTGTGAGGCTATTGGAGGGACCTCTTACTACCAAGAAAGATGAGCAGGGAGTGGAGCATGTTCTTTTGACTTCGTGTCTCTGAACTGAGAGACTCATCGAACAAGGGGGGATATGGGTGACAAGGCCTTCCACCAAGCTGACACAGAGAGAAAGCCTTCCTCCGCCTCTTTCACCCTCTGTTTAGATAGTTATCCTCCTAGATGGTGAGAAAATTAATTTCCATGAAAGCCATCCAGTTGTGATATCTGTCTCGTGGACAGTTCAAGACAAGATAGTTCAGGCAACATTTTAGAGACCCTGAGTTCTCTGTAAAGAGATGAAACCTGAAGCCAGAGAGTTATCATTCTGACGAAGATCAGTGTGGCACTATGTTGATTATCATAGGATGGAGAAGAGGCTGTGTTGTCGTTGTGTACAGTCTTGTCAGTGGAGCCCTATAGAGACTCTTTAGGAAAGTGTAGGGCTGCTCTGGAGAATTCCCTGAAATCCCTATGAATGCAGACTGCCACCTTTTTCTTTGTGAAGAGCAGTTCATGAGTTTGAACCACCGACCTGTTGGTTAGCAGCCAAGTGCTTAATCTTTGTGCTACCAGGACCCCTTATGAAAGATATGAACCCAAAAATCCAAACCCATGGCCATCGCGTCAATGCTGACCCCCAGCAAGCCCTTGTGGGTTTCTGGGACTGTAACGGTTTACCGGAGTCGAAAGCTGAGTCTCTCTCCTGAGGAGCTGCTAGCAGTTTTGAACTGGTGACCCTGTGGCTGGTCGCCCAGGGTATAACCACTACACTGTTAGGGCTCCTTATAAGGTTATACTCACTGCAATTGAGTCAAGACCTTATATAGGTTTTCAGAGGCTATCAATCTTTACAGGAGCAGACAGACTCATCTTGGTCCTGATGAGAAGCTGGTGGGTTTGCTTGAACTGTCGTTGTGGCTAGCATTTAAACCCTAACCCACAACTCCATAGAGATCCGGGAAAGGAAAGAAGCAGCGGGTTTGATAGGAGTTACACACTGTGGCTTGAGTTATTCTTGCCCATGAGTAGAACAAATTCTGTTCTGGAGGGGTGAGTCAGCTACCTTTCGAAATAGCTCCATGATCCAGGTCTTAGTTGTGCATAAGCAAGTCTATACTTACATAGGGAGGAAAGTGGTTCTGCAGTGGTATAATTCTTACCTTCCATGTGGTAGAATTCTACCTCATATGCAGCTCCCACGTAGTCCTCAATGGAAGGTTTCAGGGAAACTTCTACACCAAGATTAGGAAGAAAGGTTGGTGATGTTAAATCAAAACAAACACAAAACCCAGCCCGTAATACCTCTGGGTCCCAAAGGTCCAATCTACAATTAACCAGAGAGGCAGCCCAAAAGCCGGCAGCATTCCATTCCAACATGTATGGGTTCACTCCCTGCTGAAGCAACTCAACAAGAGTTGGCAGCCTACTTTTATCCACTGTCTGATCAACGTGGCATGTCGTTAGAGTTGCTCATGTTAGCTGCTGTGCTGTCAGGTTCCCCTCATAGCGGCCTCGTGCACAACACAACGAAGTACCACCCAGACCGCCGCCATCCTCACAACTGTCCCGATGTTTCAGTCCGTTTTTGTAGTCAGGCTTTCAATCCGTCTGCTTGAGGGCTTTTATTTTTTTCACTGCCCCTCTCTATTACCAAGCATGATGTCCTTCTCTGGGGATTAACCTCTTCTGAAAACATGTCGAAAAGCATCAAGTCTTCCTTATTCAGGGTCCAGCTTTCACATGGATGTAACATGATTGGGAATATAATGGCTTGACAGGCACGCTGTAGGCCTCCAAGTCAAATCCTTGCTTTTCAATGCGCTAACGAGATCTTCTGCAGTAGATTTACCCCATGCAACATGTCTCTGGAACCCTTGACTGCTCCCATGAACATGGATGGTGGCCGGAAGTGAGAGAAAGTCCTTGACCATTTGGTCGAGCTTGTTCTGGACTGCATCTTATTATAATCCCATTGTCTGTTTTAGAAGGTTAGAGGTAAAAGATCTCTTGAGACATTGCTAAGGAAGGTTACCTGAGCCTGGGGGTGGGGTGACATCCATTTTTATTGGTGCCCAACGTGCCTAGAGGAGGTGAAGTGTGGCCCTTACGAGGCAGGTGTGTTCTCTCCCATCGGGTGGTGTTTTTCAGAGAGAAGGAAGGACCAAGGCGGCTTCAAATGACTGTGAAGCAGCACAGCTCGCATTGTGTTCAGAATACGTGAAGTACACTTGGAAAGCAAAGTTGAGGTCAAAATGTAGGAGGGCCTTGGATACAACCAGATTTTTTTTTTTTTTTAACCATGGGTGATTTGTTCTCAGGCTTTGCTGGAAGAGGAATTCCAAGTAACGATCTGTTTACACTTTAAATAGCTCTATTACTTTGAGCTAGATCAAAGTCACATCTGCTAGATGGACAAGTGGCAGAGTAGCAGCAAAAGTTAGGAAAATTTGAAGGGAGAGGAACTTAAAATGGGAGAAAAAGTATCCATTACCTCCACCCCCACCCCCATCCCCAACCCCACCCCCCCACCCCTGCTCTCTGCAATGGCAAAACAGATTGTCATGATTTGATTTTTGTGACGGGAACACTGTGATCCGTCTCATAGCAGGAGGGACTGTAAGGGCTCATTCTGAAAGCCAGTGCTCCAGGCGAGGGTGAGTCACCAAGACCTTCACACAGAGGAGAGTGACTTCATCCCAGAACTGCTTCAGGAAGATTGATTGGTCGCTGTGTATGGGTTGGTTTGAGGGGGGAGAGCCCAGAGGTAGGCAGGCTAGGTAGGAGCCATTACTGTAAACTAGGCAAGAAGCGAAAATTGCTACCTGAACCTAGTGCGTGGTGGCAGGAATTGAAAGAAGGGAGCTGGGGAAGGGAAGAAGCAACTCTTAAGAAATATCTTCAATGTGTTAGATTTGATGTGTCTTCACTTTTCATATTTTCATTGCCCAGGGCCACTTGTAACTCAGTTAGGAACTTAGTGCCATTACTCCAGAATTTAGGGCCCTATTTTGTGGATATACGTAAGAGGGTATTGGCATGAAATTCCTTGCCTCCATTGGGGAGTGGCGGTGGGGCAGAGAAAGGAGATGGGGGCAGGGAGGCTGACATTTTTTTCTGCCAAGGGCCATTTGGATATTTATAACATCACTTTCGGGCTAGCCATCCTAGTTACACATTTAATTAACTCACCCCTCCTGTGATGGCTGGGACTGCTTCAGTGAGGTGTGTGATTTTACCTGGTATTGATGATTGTGTAGACTTTATGCGTTCCCTATCCTTGGCCTAGACTCTTGGCTCTAGAGGAACAAATTCCATTGAATTTTTAAGATTCAATACATGTATGGAAAAACAAGGGGAAAAAGAACACCACCAACAAAGAAACGTAATGAAGCTTGGTGAGGTCTGGCAGGTATCGGCTTTCTGTCCCAGTGTGCCACGAACCTCCTGGCCTGCTGGTACCCTCAGCATATTGAAGGAGACCCTGCCCACCTGGGAGCCCCCCTGGTGACCTCATTCACTGTCTCCCACCTCCTCCTTGTCACTGATCTTCCCCTTCTCATCAACTCCTCACAACAACCCTGTGGCCACACCCTAGCTAGGACTCTCACTTCTCAAAAGGTGCTTCGGCGTCACCCCGAATTCTTTCCCCAGAGCCTCACTTTGATCTCACAGCCTCTCTTGCCACTACTGCCCCCACTTTCTTCAGTCTCCCTCTGACCTTGGATGATAGTGTCAGCTGCCCAGGAATTCCTCTTTCCAGTGATCCTCTGTAGTTTTCCTCTTCTGCCACAACTCAGGCCTGCGTATGTCTCCGTAAAGGACAGAGCGCCAGTGGTTGGCTTCCTGACAGATGTCTTATTGTACTCTTAGCAGAACCATGGATGTTGCTGGGAAGGTTTTATTTAAAGCTGATTGAAAGCTTATCCCCACTCTCATTTTCTATCACCTTTACTATTGTTCTCTGCAAGGATACAGAGTTCTTCTGCAGACTTGTTTTCCCGCATTCCTTATTTTATCTAGAACAGAGGTCGTGTGGAAGGCCTCTTTCCGACTTCCCGAGTCGGGGGTCTCTGCTCGTTCACTGGCTGTCCAGCTGACTGGCTTATGGCCACCTCACCTGTCTCAGAGGGAACCGGTGCTCTGTAGGTCTTTCCGTGGGGGGTTTCTGTGAAAGTCAGGCCTTTCTCAAACTTGCATCTTGAACCTTAAAATTTCAGTAGCATCAAAAAAAAAAAAAAAAAAGCTACCTAAGGACGCCACAGAGGCCCTCGAGTTATCAGAATCCCCCTGACCCCAGACCTTGGAAACCGCAGTGTCATTCCACTCTAAAGCTGGTCTCTTTATGGCTCTTGCCACCCAGCTCCTAGTCTCTTGTTCCAAGTTACTGTATTCTCAATCTCCTCTTCTTTATAACGTGTCTGCCCACCCCATAAATTGTCTCAAATTTCCATCCAGATCAAACATCGGACCTTTGATTTTGCTTGTTCATTGGACTGCTAATCCATTGCTTCCTTTTCCTTGACTGATAATTTTCTAGAAGCAAGCGCATTGACTGCTTCCGTTTTCTCATGCTTTTCTGTCCATCTTAGTTCATTTCCTCTGCCTTTTCTGTCTTTCTCCAACCGTTGTCTTAGGTCATTGATGACCTCACTAGTTGGCATTCATGTGTCGGTTCAGAATTGTGCTCCACGTAGATTCAAGTGCTACTTCTCCTTCCTTAACCTGTCCGATAGTCCTTGATAATGTTGATTGTTGTATACGTTGGGGTGATCTTGGCTGTAAGTAATAGTATTCCTTTCTTCCCTGCCATTCACAGCATGTTAGCTTTAGGGTCCCATTGGCCAGGGTTACATCACATGTCCTTGCCTAAGCTAATGAATTGCAAGAGGAGTGGGATTAACTTGGAAGCTTAGAATTGTCATGATTTACAGCAGGTGGTTTGGAAAGAGCATAGACTTCCCTCAAGCAGATAATCTTTTTTTGTAGTTGAAAAAAATGGGACTGAGAGTAATAGAGAGGAAGAGTGGTTACTGGCACCACCCACAACTACCCTTGTAGCTCCGACTGAGTCTGCTTCCTGGTGTTATGGATCCCGATTTCTTCCTTCTCTGAATGAATACTCTCAATATCTTTATTTCCTGGACTAACTTTTCCTCTACTTCCCCTTCCTGTACTATCCTGACTCTTCTGGGAAACTCGCCATCTTGTTGCTCAGTGGTCTCTCCTTGGAGGATTAATCATACTATGATTTCATCTGATGCCATTATGCTGAAGAATCTTTCTTTTTCTTCCTGTATCTCTGCACTGTCCTCTGCCTTTTGATCTCTGATTTCTTTTCTTCTCATTTGTTTTCGTGTTTCTGTTTCTTATCAATCATATCATTTATGAGGACGAGTAAGGTGGCCTCCTATTATGCACTTATTTTTCCTTAGTAACAGCATCTTTTAAATTTTTTGTTTTTGACACATTACCACAAAAAGGCAGACAAAACAATAACAATAAATCACATTGCCCTGATGGACTTGCCACTTATGATCCAGCCAGTAGGTGTGTAGGAGAGTTGTGTAGCTCATTGTGCAAACATGATGAGTGATGAGCATACTTACTTATGGTTAGGAGCACCGAGCTGCATGTAGGAAGACTGTTGAAATGCCATCTACTCTGTTACAGGTGTGTATTTATCAAGATTTAAAATAAAAGAAAGTTGTCCAGCTTGAGGATGCTAGCTTTTCTTCGCTGACCCTTCATATGTGCTCGGTGATCAGAGATTTAGATTCCTTCTCAGACCCTGCAGGTTCTTCAAGATGGGAGGACGTAAGAATAGAAGGAGTCTGGAATCTCAATTGCCGTGGAGCTGCCTGGTCAGCTCTGGACTTCTTTCCTTCAGATTCTCCCATAAGCAAGTAAGCCCTTGTTTATTTAGGCCACCATTTTGGAGTGGGCGACTGAGTCAGCCATATTCACTTCCAACTAATAGATCTATTCTACTACATGGCAGAACACTTCATTGTTTTCCTCCTTTCCCTTACTTCCCACATCCTAACTCATGACTTATATTTTCAAAGTATCTATTGATGCTGGTCATGTAAGATGAACCCAGGGCGAGCATACACCTTCCATTGCCCACCACATGGAGTAAAAGTAGAAAGGTTTTGCTAAGCATATGAAAGGACATGTAAAAGCCGGATCCATGTGTTATGGATGAGAGTATAATACGAAACAATCGCTTTAGAAGCTAAGAAGCTTCATACATTTTTATCTGGAGGTTTGGGGGCTTTATTTGCTGCCATATTCATTGTTGGAACAAAACACTTGGAAGTAACCTAAATGCCCTAGCACAGGATGTGGATAGCCAAGTGTAGAATATTCATTCAATGGAACTCTCTAAGAAGCAGTTCCAATGAAAGAACAAGAGCTACATTTTTCATTGGGGATAAATCTTAAGAATATGAGGAGGTACTCCCCCACCTCCCCCCAAGAAACCGGTAAAAACTCCGCTTGGGGGGGGGTGCTTACATAGTGTATATTTTTCCCACTAGGGAAGCATCCATAGCAATTGTGAGTTAGTGCACCAAGTGGCGTTGCCTGGGAAGGTTCTCTGGTCATAGTGGATTTTTTTTGTGTGTGTGAAAGCAGTTTCCTTTGAACCTCATTTTTTTTTTTTTGTGATGGCCAACTTAAGAGAACAGCGAGTGACTATGAAATTTTGTTTCCTGCTTGGGAAAAGTGTCACAGAAACTGTTGTGATGTTGAATGCAGCTAACGGGGACAGTGCTATGTACGAGTTTTACAAATGTCCTCTTAATAAAGGTGGAAAGTCGATTAATGACAAACTTCACTCTGGAGGTCCATCAACTTCCCAAACAGAGGAAATGTTGACAAAATTCATGCTTGAAGACCAACTACGGACCATGGAAGAGATGGGGAAGTTTCCTAAATTATCTTGGAACAAGGGTCAGTGAATTTCAATGAGAATTTTGGGAATGAGAAGGGTCCTCACTGCAAAATTTGTGCTCCAGGTTCTGATTTGGCAAGTAAAAGAGCATCGAGTGGAAATATGCCATGCTTTGAAAGAACAGCTTGAAATTGACCCAGACTTTCTGTTCCCCCAAGGTCGAGACTTGAAAGCCTGAAAGCCAACATCACTCAAGTCAGTGGAAGATGCCATTGTCACCATGCCCAATACAGAAGTTCGTAAAGTGAAATAAAAGATCAAGATGATGCTCATTTGTTTTTATGATTTAAGGGGAATAGTGCATTTGGAGATCATTCAATCGGATCAGACTGATATTGAAGCTTTCTATTTGGAAGTTCTGAAAAGATTGTGTAACAGTGTGAGAAAAAAACAATGTGCCTAATTTGTGGCAGACGGGGGAACTCGTTTTTGCCACTGTGATAATGCCCCAGTTCAAGCAACCATCTCAGTGTGCCAATTTTTGGCAATAAACAGCATGCTTCTTTTTCCCCACATCCCTGACACACTTGACCTTGAGCTTTGTGACTTCTTTCTGTTTCCGTGAATGAAAAAGGGAAGTGATTGCACAGTGTTGAAGAGGTAAAGAAAAAAAAAAAAAAAAGGAGGTGCTATCAGCCATCCAAGCAGATGAGTTTGAAAAATGCTTCCTAGAATGGAATCACAGATTTGATATATTAAGTGTAATGGAGAGTCCTTTGAAGGTGATAAGGTTGTTTTGTAAAAAAAATTTTTTTTAAATACGTAGCTTTGGGGAAAAAGTCCCCTTTTTTTTAGATCCCCTCCTCATAGTGTTAAACAAAAAAATGCTGTGGATTATATACAGTATATATTTATATGGCTTTAGAATGCAAATAAAAGGTATTAATCTATCTTTTCTCTTATAACTGCAGTTGCTCCGATTCAGCCTTCACTGGGTGTCTTGTTAAGTGATCCGTGCGTGATTCATCTTCTTTTTTCATTCTCTCCATTTTAACTCACCTCTGACACTGTTGCCATTGAGTCTGCTGCTCCAAACCCCTGAGTGTCCTGTTATATATAGGATAATACAGCCTAGACTTCACTCACTGAATTCAAGATGATTTCCATCATCATTTTCCTTTGCAGCTCTCGTAACTGAACTTGGTCCTGTGGCTACAAGTTCTCACTCTGCAACTAGAATGCCTCACCCTCTTTCTCTACCCTGTCTTTTGTTCCCCACACAAGTCCTGATAGAAGCCTTCAAGGACCAGCTCCAGCATTGTCCTTTCTCCACAATCCTTTCACCTTCTAAACATCCAGAACCTTGTGTAAGAATTTGGCTCATTGTATTGACCTTGCATAGAGTAGGATCTCTCAAGGTCCTGGGAGCCCAGTTGATTAATTTTCGTACATGGTCAGAGCTCCGTAAAGGCTTTATTGGGAGATTGCAGCTAATAATCTCTTTCATAAGAGGAACCATTAGCCTTAAATACAGTCTGGATCCACTGCCTCCAATTCCTCTGACAAAATCAGACATTTGAATACACTAAGCTTCATGGGAATGCCTTTTCAAGTGCACTTTTGTTTAAGGCTACTTTATTATGAGGTTGATTGAGGTATTTAAGGGGAGTGACAAAAATGATTAACTTTTTCACCTGGAGAAATCTAAAAATACAGTAAGTGATGATAAAAGAGACTCCCTCTTCCAGATACCCATATACCTCTCTTTTATTAAAGTAAAGAAGCCCTTTTGGATTGCTTAGCAACCAGGTCGGTGGTTTAAATCCACCGGCTGCACTAAGGACGAAAGACGAGGCTGTCTGCTCCTGTAAAGATAGATGGGCCTGGAAGACTGTTGAGGGTTTCTGAGAATTGGAATTGAGTAGATGACAGTGGGTTTGGGTTTATCAAAGCCATTCATTCTCATTGCAATAAAATAAAATGCTTGAAAAGAAAATTAAATTTTGATTTTTTTGCCTTGGGTACATGAAACCCACTACCATAAAGTAGATTCCAACTCATAGTGATGTTATGAGAAAGAGTCGAATTGCTCCTATGGCGTTTCAGGATTTTAAATCTTTACGGGGAGAGATAGCCCCTGGTGGCGCAGCTGGTAGGTTGAAATTGAGGATCTTGTGATTAGCAGCCCAACATAAAACCCATTACACCACCAGGCTCCTTTTCTGGATAACTAGAGACATAGATTATATAAAACTGGGTTCCACCTACAAATAGAATTTATAGTGTACGATTCTATAAATACATTTGTAACCTTCTTTAACCCTTTGTGTCATGAACTTGTGTTCAGGTCAGCCAGTAGAACTTCATCATCATTCTTTTAAAATTCAGGCATGGGTCATGTTCTAAATTACATACATCTTCAGTAGATAAATGACTTTCATAACCTGGGTAACTATCCCTGATCAAGATATTAGAACATTTCTGGTACTGCAAAAGAGGATCCCTTGTGGTTCATTTGTCGTAATGGCACAGTTTTGTGTCCAGTGTTTAATGGTGATTATTTCAATGCATACATGTGATAATAGCTTCACAGTACAATACCCAATACACACAAGTTCATGTAAAAGTTGGCGAAATCCAACTGTCTCAGTTATCTAGTGCTGCCGTATCAGAAAAAGCATAAATGGATGGCGTTACTCATTTAGTTTTTTAACTTTTTGTGATCTTGGTGAAGGATTACAGAGCAGAGCAGTTTTCCATTCAACAATTCATGCTCTCACTGATGGCATCCCTCATAGGGTAACATTATTTATCCCGCTTCTTCCCCGTGTCTCCTGTTTCCATTTCTCCTTTTCTAACACTTCGGGACTCTGCTCTCAAGTAGATGTTGTCCTTTTGATCTTAAATGATTGCTAAAGCATGTAACCTTATTCGTGGGATTGCTTCCATTATGGGTCAGTCTTTTATTCAGCTGAAAATTGAGTCAGAGGGTGACTTTTTTTTAGACCTGACAAGTGACAATGGACTAAAATCTTGGGGGTCCCACCAGTCTCTATATGACCAGTAAGACTGGTCTCTTATAATTTTGAGTTCTGTTCCACCCTTACCCCCACCCCTGTTTATTCCAGCTTATCTAATGAGATCTCTTTCAGAGCAGTTGGAACTGGTAAACTGACGTCATTTGTTTTGTCTTCTCTCAGGCTTGTAGAGATTGATGTTCTTGTGATTCATTTGTCCATTGGCCTGATTATTTCCACATACCTTCAGTTTTTGTCTTTGTTCTTTTACCTAGACTAGGAGTTATACCTTAGATGACCACTCATGATCTTTATAAGACCTTGGTCACTATTTATTAAAGTGGGCTGTAGAACATTGTCTCTGTGTCTGTGTTAGGCCAGTGGATCCCTGAGACTATGAACCTGAGTCTCTAGGCACAAGCACTCGTTCCCTCAAGATTTTTTATTGTTGCTAAGAAGTTTTCCTAACTTTGCCCACTGTATGCTCCATCAAATTCATGTATGTTTGCAGTAAAGATAAATGCCCATGTACAGCTATACTGTGTCAAGACTATATATACACATACACACATACATATGTATATATATATATGTGGATATATGCAAACTAGATGGCTTCAACAAACATCAGTTTATTCTCTCAAAGTGTAGGGGGCCAGAAATTCAAAATCAAGACACTGGGACTAGAGAAGACATGGTTGAGGAGGAAGGTGCTTATCTTCCAGCATTTGTGAACCCATTGTGCTGGAGGATCTCCATGTGTCTTGGCATCAGCCTTTCTCTCGGTCTAGGAAGTTCCCTGCACAGCCACCCTGTGCCCAAAGGACACACCTCACTTCTGGCTTTCTTTCCTGGTGGTAGGAATAGATCCCTCTTATTTGCTTACATCTCCCTTGTTATCTCATGTAAAATAAAAAGTGATGCACGCCACATCCCAGCGGCACTCTGTTATATTGGATCCGGGCTGTGACCTGAATAAAGTGTGTTGCATTTCTTCCTGTACCCCTTAGGACGATTGACTGAGCACATCAGATTACATCATGGAGGACGATTATGCGTCACTACAAATTAAATCAGTACATAGCTGCTGAACCACCAAGCATCATGGCACAGTCCCATTCTGCGGGGACACAGTTTAATCTGTACAACCAAGTGAGCCCTGGTTCTGGTTAATTTTATTGTGCTAAATGTTAGCTTCCTGTTTTTGACAATACGTTACTAATAAGGGAAACTGGATAAAGGGGATTGTGATGCAATGGGTTGTTTTCTCACCATGGTCTTGTAATTCCCACCAAATGGCTGGGTGGGACTATGCAAATGAGGTGCTTCAGGAGATTGGATAACTTACTGATAATACAAAAAGGTTGCCTGGTACGCTTGTAGAGCCAGGACCATGTATATTCGGTTTGTGGAACCCTAACAAGGGTTTTGGGCAATTTTGCTATCCCATGAGGTTCAAAATGAGTCACTCCAGTGGTAGACAGGAGGCCTCATTACTGTCAAGAAGAAGGAAGACTAATCGATATGTTTGGATTTTGCTTCCCTGAGCTGAGAACCTTCTAGATTGAGATGACAAAGAGTCGTGACCCTGGAGATGGTATAAGTTCAGGTGAGAAGGGGTCACAGCAGAAGCAGGAGGCTGGTGTGACAATATGACTGGCTTCCTAGCCCAGAGAGTCAGGTGGGTCGAGTCGGTGTGCTGAACCGTGGAGCTGGAGAATCATTGGACAGGAGATTTCTTGGTGGAGCCTCAGGCTCCTGTGGAGCTGTTCTTGTTGACTCAGCGTGGGGTGCTCCTGGGCACTTATTGGTGCCACTGAGAACTTTATAACTTTTGCCCAAGCATGACAGAGGTCAGGCCAATTGTCCAATGGTCCAAGAGAGCCCAGCTTGTGGGCACAGCTGAGAAGACATGTCCTAATTTATGAACCGTATCTTGAATTATTTCTGATTCTGAATTGTAACCTATTACTTCCCTAATAAATTCCCTAACGATGGTCTGTGTGCTTTATGCAGCTGCAGCCATGGGAGGGGTGGCTGTAATCTGAGTTGGTAAAAAGATTGGAGCGTGGAGGTATGTTTGGTGTCTGCTTCATAGGAAATGGCATTGGGCTTTTTGTTGATACTGATTGTATTCCCCTGTGAAGTTAGAGGAGGTCCAAAGCTGCCATCCATCCATTTTCATAAAAATCACTCTTTTTTACAACTGCCTGTGAATCTATAATTAATTTTTAAAATTAAAAATTGTGCATGTCTGCTTCATCAGTTTTAATAAGTGTTTTATATGTGATTACATCAATAGACTTGACCAATCTAGTATTCATTTAGATATTGCCAAGGTTTTTTATATTATAAACAGTTTTGCAAGAAACAACCTTGTACTTATTTTTCAAAAAATGCCTTATCTTAAAACAAAACAAGCCAGGATAAGGTTCTTGTAAGTAATTTCTTTATGGCCATCCACACTATTTAGAGGCATCATGTATTATACAGCGAAAGACAAACTTGTACTGAAAGTCCCCCAAGAAGAAGGCGTTTCAGCAACGTTGTCATCTCTGGCTTTTCTGTTTGCCTGTTGCCAAAAGTTTAGTCCCTGTGCCAAAGAATAAAGGACAAAAAAGATGAAAGTGTGGCCTGATTAAAATCTAGGCCTTTGCTTCTCAAGGGTGAACTCTTTCTAGTAGAGATTTCTTCAACCATGAGGGGCATGGCCAGCATCATATTATAATTGTGAATCAGGGGGCAAACACAATCGAGAAGTTAGCTGAGTCCCCTTTTTGGTTCATCCTGATTTCTGATCTGATGGTGAGAAGATGTCTCGGGGCACAGATTTCTTGAAATTGGAATGCCCTTTACACAACTCCTTTGTGATTATGTGACTATCTAAGCCCTTGAGGGGTTTGAACCTTGTGCACACTCAACCGTCGACTGCCATGCTGGGGATGTGAGTTCACCCAGAGGCACTGGGAAAGAAGGCCTGATGATCCACTTCTGAAAATTGGGCCATTGAGAACTCTTCAGGGCACAATTCTGAACTTACACGCATGGTTCTCCGTGAGTTGCCATTGACTTGACAACAACTGGTTTTAGTGGGTAGGGGCCACAGATACATTTTGATTAAAAAGAAGAAAAGAAAGAAAGAAAGAAATGAGGCAGGGAAGGGAGAGAAGAAAGAGAGAGAGAAAAAGTCAAACCTATGGCATCTTGTTGATGCTGACTGATAGCCACCCTAGGTAGGGATTTCAAGACTAGAAATCTTTATGAGCTCTGACACTTCATTGTTTTCCCACAGAGTGAGCTAAAAGCCTAACACCTAACCCGTAGTCCTACCAGGGCTCCTTTATTTTGATACAGCACATACTAAATAAGAGCTGTTTTCCATTTGGACACAGCAGGTACCTTATATTCTAGCAGCTGGTGACAGTGCTTTTAAAAAAATTAAATCATAGAATTCATCTCCTTTATATTCTTCTATCAACAGGCTTTTCATCCAAGGAATTAAGTTATTTGACATTAAAATTTATAACTCAGACACAAGATGATTATAAGGAAAAGATTATTGCTCTCGCACCTCCAGCAAAGATGGCTTAGATGTGGCGTCAGCTCCATGGTGGGCATGCTATGTTTTCATCTGTGTCAGATTTGGAGAAAATGCATTGGGATGGTGGATGCTGGTGACTTTTCAGAAGAAGCCTGTGCTGAGGTGGTGAGATTTAACTTTTCGAACAGAAAATAGCTCTCCCAGGACCTTATTTTCCTTCACTTCCAATCGCTCCCCTCTTGGCTCCAGCCGAGGAAATGAACTTTCTCCTCCATCCTCATTTAAGAGCTGTTGACATCTGGTTGCACATGGCCTTGTCACATCAGCTCCATCAAATTCAGTCCCTTCCCCCTTTCAGATTTAGCTTTTCTCATTTTGTTCATGCAGCTGTTTGTAAAGTAAGGCTGACACATCTTAGTATTTGCTGTCTTCCTTTTTCTATTTATGTCACCTTTAATTCTGTATATATGTGTGTATATATATGTATATATGTATATCTATCTATCTATCTATCTATCTGTAGAGTCATGGTTGATTCCATGTTTGGCTGAAATTTCATGTTCTGACTGCAAAAAAACAGATCATTATTAAGTTTAAAATACACATCTGTTCACTTTTCTCGTAACTGAGTATTTAGCTGCTTATGTTTGATCAGAACTGAAAGCATGCACTTTATGTGAAACTTAACATTAATAAGTAGTTAAATATTCTTTCCTAAAAAGAAAAGTGCACCTTCTACTCAGCTACTAGCCTTCTTCTGGAATAGAAGTATAAACAGAAATATCATTAATAACCTCAACGGGCTGTCCAAACTCCTCATTGCCAATGAGTCGATGTCAATTCATAGTAGCCTAATAGAATTGGATAGAACGACCCTGTGAGTTTCCAAGAATATGGTCTTAGAAGGTTTCTTCTCTTTCCATTGTTGACCTTGTGATTCAAAGCCCAATGAATAACTACACTGTTTCCAAAGCTCCTTCAATGGACTGTAGTGTGGGGTCAATCTTGTGTGGGTGTTTAGGCCTTTCTAATACTTCTTTGGTCTCTGAGATGGTAGTAATTTTTATTTGTTGTCAATAGACATAAAACGCAACATTTGCTGTTCCACATTTTTCAAGCGTACAATGTAGTGATAGAAATTATATTATTAATCATATGACTCCCATCACGATCAATACATATGTCAATTGTATGCATACCACATTTGCACACCTGTTGCATTGTATGAGCCCCCCCCAACAATGATTTATTAAAAAAATTATATTAGTCATGGAAAATCAGTCTCTGTAAGTGATGTCCATTTTCTCATCACCATAACCAGAAAAATCACTACTTCTTTTGGGGCTGTTTTTGTTCTCTTTCACATACAGTAAGGAATCCTGGTGGTGCTCTGGGTTAGGGGCTGGGCTTCTAACCTCAAGGTTGGGAGTTCAAGCCCACCACCCATCCCTCAGGAGAAAGATGAAGCTGCCTGCTCCTGTGAAGTCTAGTGTCTACAAAGCTGTGAGTGGGAATCGGCTGGTTAGCAGTGGGTTTGGTCTAGTTTGGTATGTTAGTCCTGGTAGACTAGAAAAACAAATTCATAAAGACACATGGATATAAGAGAACGGTTTATCTACAAGAGGAAGGGAACATTGAGAAAGCATCCCAACCCAGTCCAGTCCAGTCCAAGGTCATAAGTCCCATATTAGCCCATATGTCAGATACCAGTCTATAAAGTCTCCTTTTGACTTACAAAGCTCGTGTAATGACATCAGGACAATCACAGGCCAGTGGGTGCAGAGTCTTGTGTATCCAGTGGCAATAGAAGCATCCTGGCGCTGGCAGGGATTTCCCCATGGCTCCTTATTTCCAGGGCTCAGGTCCATCAGCAGTATCCATTGGTAGTAGAAGCATTTCAGCATTGACAGGGGTCTCTCTGTGGCTTCCCAAGCATCTGACCACTGACAAGAGTTTCCACGTGACTTCTCCAGCCCCAGAGGTCTGGTTCCATCAGAGTAAGCCCATGTGACTTCTCTTCCAGTTCCTCTAGTTCCTAGGACTCAGGGTCTATGCTGCCATCTTGTCCTGTCAGTAGTGCATCTCCAAGGAAGTGGATCTATAGCCTCTCACTTCCAATGGGAAATACCGCGAGACTTCCCAGAAATCTCAGGAGAAAGCCATACCCACACAGAGGCCTCATTGGCTATCTCCAGATTGACACGCTAGACTCCACCCTTCCACTCTTAGTCAAATTGGCACCAGAGTACATGACTGCCACATTTGGGTTTTTCACATGCTCTGCTTCTTTGTAACTCTTGAGAAACAAAATGCTGCTCTCCTCATGGAAGTATTCAACATCAATTTAGGACAGAACTGCAAAGAAAGCCTTCCAAAGGACATGTTCTGGATGGTTACTCTTTAACTCCACAAGCCTGTTCTTTCATGAATTTGGAGGAGAAAGGCTGCTTTGGAACGCCTTGTCGCCGACATCCTCTTGGGAATTGGCAGGTGGTACTGGTGCCCTTTCACCCTGCAACATGTGCAGCAAATGTTCCTGTCCTCCCTCTCCATTTTAACCTTGAGCAGCGGAACCCCTGCCCAGCTGGGCCCCCGTTCCGCAGGCATCTGCCCGCTTGGCCTGTGATTACCCTGTGAATCATTGCTGGCCTGATTAAAGTATTTCGGGCAGCAGCCTTTCCAGTCTCCTCTGGTGAACCGGGAGCATGGGGGTTGCTGCTGCATCAGGCCCAGGGTGGGATTTGAACACGAGCGAGAGAGAGTGCATGCGTTTGAACAGAGCCTCCACCTTGTAGAATGGGAGGGTGTTTGCACCTGTGCAGCCACTGGCCGTCTTAACATGTTTTCTCTGAAAGTTCATCCTGGACTGTCCAGCATTTAAACTGCTTGAATATAAGGCAGTTGATCCTTTCCCCAATTTTCTCTCAGGAATTCATGACCTGGTTTGTTTTGGGGCTGGGGGTGGGGAGGGGGAGTTCCCTTTGCCTGTTTCTCATTCACCACAGTTCCATTTGCCCAGAACGTGAACTTGGAATACAATCCACACAGTGCAATGAGTGGGATCCTGGTGTCTTATCTGGCAGGACTACATCCAACTCTTGATGGAGGTGAGCAAAGGACCACACTCCTTAAGCCTCGGTTGCTGGTGCTTTAAAATGGGAGTAGAAACGTGCCTACTCTCGAAGGTGGACTAAGGACTGACTAAGACTTATAAGAACTGGTCTGCATCCAGCAGAGAAGCAGAAGCACAACAGCCTGTGTGATCATGAGTGGTCCATAAGCTGGAGTAGCAGCCATCAGAAGACCCAAAACAAGCAAGCAAACAAAACATATTGTTGAGAACGAGGGGGGTCGGAGCATCTGTAGTCAATGTGACATCCTTTCATAGAAGGGTCACAAGGAAGAGGTGAGTTAACCAGGCCACAGCATAGCACCAATAAAACAAACAATATTCCTCTGGTTCCTTAAGGCTTCCTCACCCCCCACTATCATGACCCCAGTCCTGCCTTTCATTGCAGACTAGATGGGACCATGTGCACAGGTACAGATAAGAGATAAGATATGTTCATGATACTCAGACTCCAGGAATAGGAATGAGAGTAGCAATACCAGGAGGGTAAGGGGAAGATGGGGAGAGAAAGAAAAAAGGGAGGAACTGATTGAAATTATCAACACATAACTCCCCCTACACACACACACACACACACACACACACAGCCAAACAACAGAAACCATGGGGGAAGGAAGACAGCGGTCAGTATAAAATATGAAAATAATAAAATTTATAACTTATCAAAGAGCCATGAGGTGGGGGAGAGATATTAAGGGCTCAAGAGAAAGGACACAAATGTTTAGAAAATAATGAAAATCAGGCAACATATACTTGATACAATTGATGTATGGATTGTTATAAGAGCTGAAGAACCCCCAAGAAATGGCCTTTTAATAGATAAGTAAACAAACAAATAAATAGAAGAATTAGTCTGTGGTGTAGTCAGTAGAGAAAGTCACTGGTCTTTGTGAAGAAGCCACTGTCATTCATCTAACCAGTTCATATTGCACATCATTCTTTGAGTCCCAGAGAGTTTGCGTTTGCACAGGACACAAAGCTGGCACATGGAAGAGCCAGATTCTCCAACTTCTTGTAGTTTTTTTTTTTTTTCCATCATGTCGCAGCGTTCCCCATATGTTCATGGCTCAGGGACATATTTGAGCCATCATCTTGACTTTGATGGTTTAGGTATTTGCTATTGTCATGAAATACTTTTGACGTAGGCTGCTTTCTTCTCTTTTTTCTTCCTTCGGAAAGACAAGACAGACAAGTGTTAGTTCGTGTTGCTGCTATAACTAATTGCCACAAGCAGTACAAATATATTCTGGTACAGACCTGGAAGTCAGAAATGGAGAATCAAGTTGGCAGCAACACTGTTTCTTCTGGAGACTCTAGGGAGAAAATCGTTTCCCTCTTCCAGAGGAAACCTGCATCTCATGGACTGTGGTCTGGATCACAGCTGATTTACTCGCTGTGCCACTGTCATGGATCTGCCTCCCATTACATTGGCCCATTTGGATAGTCCAAGATAACATCCCCCCCCCACCCCCACCCCCGCTCAAGAGCTTTAATTTAATCACATCTGTAATCGCATCTGTGTAAAGTCCCCATTGCCGTGTAAATTAACATTCATAGGTTTCAGGGATTAGGATTTATATTTGGGAGCTCTCCTTTCAAATGGCTCTTCCTCTTCTACTGTCCTTTTAAATGTTTCCAAATTGAATTACCTTTTATCAGTCTGCTCACATGTGTTTTCTGCTAACCAGCCCCCTCTGGGCCCCAATATGAGTAGATCCATTTAGAACAGACCTATGCAGGGCACTGACCAGAGTCACTCAATTCACTGCTCCTGCTTCTCTTGGCATGGAGAAGGGACGGGGCTGGCTGGAGCATGGTTGATGGGGAGCATCCTGTCTATCCATAGTTCACTTTCTGTCACTGAACACGTACTTCCCTTGAAAATGATAAATTATTTTACAATTGTAAAAATGACCTCTTCAAACTCTACTATGTTTGTGAAGTTTCGGTTTGCCTTCCTGTTTTTGGATAGAGATTACATTTGCATGATTGTCAGTGGAATTCTCATCGATAAGTTAATTTAACTGGGGGGGTGCTCTCTCTGAGCCTGAGATCTGTCGATCCTTAAAGGAACCACAGATTGCCTTCATAAGATAGGGGGAGCAATATAGAACTGTGCACAGCCTTATGGTTTTTTTTTCAACAGGAAGACTGAATCCTAACTTTCATTAGCATTTCAAGGTTAGTGAGCTAATCAAAATGGATGGCAGGTGGGTTATTTCATCCTTCTACCTGTAGGTAAGAGGCCCTTGGAAGCACATGCCAACTTTCTATATTGAAACATGACCCTTTTTTTTAGCTGCAACTCAACTTCCTCCATTCATATTGAAATAGACCTCCCACTGAAACCCATGTCTATTTTGCCATCGGGAATAAAAGGCTTACCCCGCTTCTGCTGGCATACTGTGGGATATCTTTAGAACAAAATATGGGAAACCTTTGTTAAATGGAATCGGAATTTTGGATAAGCGATATATAATTTGTTTGTTTTGACAGGAATGGAAGACAAAAAGGGTTGGCTCCCTCCCCACCCCCACCCCCCATCCCTGCAAACAGCAGATGTTTTATTTGCTGATTTCCTCTCTCTCAGCACACATTTCTTTGGAAATGAAGAAAACAAATTCCCTTCAATGCGATGACACGCATCTCTCCCCCACCCCTGACCACCACATGCCCTCTCTTCCAGCTCCTTACATTTCCCATGAGGAAATGCACCCGTGAACGTGGTGCCTCCCTTACCGCCCTCCGCCTGGTGAGACTCCGAGAGATGAAGACGAACCCTTAGATGGTACTTAGTGTCTGTACATGGCTGGACAATGAGACTTGGCGACAGTACCGACATAGTGCTCCTGTATGTGGCAAAACAGCAAATGCAAGCTGGAGATTTCCTTATGGCGACACTGTACACCCTGGAGAGTCTAGAGGGCAAAATGCGTGACCAAACCAGAAATGCTTTCATTTCATTTTTTTCAAGAGCAGATTGCATTTGAACTGAAACTCAGAGGACTACAGAAGGAGCTGCTCGTCCTGCCATGCCTGGGTGGATCCTGTCAGGTTGAGGCTCAGTGACCTGGCAGGCCCGTTATGAGGTGCCAGTCAAAAGAGGGAGCCTGACTTTTCCTTAGTGGGGTCTTGTGTTTTTTTTTTTCTTTTTTTAGAAATGTGTGGGGTTTTAGTGAAAACTATTCTTTTAGTATCAGGTAAGATATAAGGGATGCTTTCTGAAAACCATGGGACTCTAGGCAACCAGAAAGCTAGGTCCCTGGGTGGTGCAAATGGTGAAGGTATTCCACTGCTCCTGGGAGAGTGGAGATTTGGGTCCACTTAGAGGTGCCGCAGAAGAAAGGCCTGGCATTGCACTTCTGAAATATCAGCCACTGGGCATAGTTCTCTTCTGACACACAGAGAGGCCCCGTGAATTGGAGTTGATTTGATGATAACTGATGGAATTATACAAGGAGTATGTTGCTTTTGATTATACTGGCTTGTATTCTTTATTCAGAACAACGAAGACATACAAAATTCTCCTAACTCGGGGTAAAAAAAAAAAAAAGTAAAAAAATTCTCTTAGTTCGATTCAACGGTTTTACAGATAGGGGAAAAAAAAATGAGGTGAGGATAAAAGAAAGCAAACCCACTCACAAGGAGTTGATTTTGACTCCCAGTGTCTCTGTAGGGCAGAGGGCAACTGTCCTCTAGAGGGTCCAAGGGATGCCAACATTTATGGAAGCATAAGACTCCCTCTCTCTTCTCTAAAGTAGCTGGTAGGTTTGAACCACTGACTGGTCGGTTAGCAGCTGAGAGCTTTAAACACTGTGCCACTAACAATAACTTAATGATAAAATTCAAGAGTCCTGACCGAGTGGTTTTTCATTATGCCATATTGCTCATGTTCCATAGAACAAAGAAAAGGCTGAAGGTTAAAGCAAAACAAAATTCAGACCTTGCAAATAAAACTACAGCGAGGTTCACTCACACACTACCAGAATGGCTCAACCTGGAAAGACTGACAATACTAAGAATTGGCTGAACTGTGGAGCAACCGGATATATTAAACATGGCTAGTAGGGGTATTTAACATATAGCCACATGACATAACAGCTTGGCAATTTCTGATGACATGAAATACACGTACCTCCCCTCAAAAAAACAAAACCCAGAAACCAACCTCACTGCCTGTCATCAAGTCAATTCCCATTCATCTTGACTCTGACTGATAAGAGCTTGACCCTTGTAGGCTTCTAGAACTGTGAATCTTTACAGGAGTGGAGAGGGTCGTCTTTCTCCTGCAAATTGGCTGCTAGTCTCAAACTGTTGAACTTGAGATGAGCAGCTCAATTCATAGCCCCTACATCACTAAGACTCCTACACTTAGTCCAGGGCCCAAGAATTCTGCTCCTGATAATTTCTTATGAAAAAGACCTGCACACAAAAGCTCACAGCAGCTTTACCATAAAAATACAAAAAAAACGGAAACTTTCCAAATGTTCACCAACTAGTGCATCTAGAAAGTGGAATCCTATTTAGCGATGAATCATGATGAATCACGGAATTAAACAGCAACCTGATTGAAACTCAAAAGCATGTTGGGGAATGAATCCAGCCACAAAGATTACCTGCTGCTTGAAGCTGTTTATATGAGACCCTCAGACAGTCAAAGCTAATCAATAGTGATAGACATTAGATCAGTAATCACATGGTGAGGTGAGGGTGGGAGGGCTGCACAGGGATGGGGGAATGCTTTGGGTGAAGGAAAAGTCCTCTATTTTGATGGAAGGAATAATCACATAGGTCATACTCTTGGCCAGCGTTTCAGATTGCACACTCAAGGGGGTCCATTTTTATTGTGTGCAACTTATTGTGTTACACAGTTTCATGTCAACTTGATAAAGAAGAATAAAGGAGTGGAGTCTAGCCAGTCAATCAGGTCACAGCCTGGTGATCTCTCCTTGTGGGCATGGCCTTCTCACGAGGATTCTGGGACTTCTTCTCTTTCTCCCTGGGGGAGGGCCACACTCTGTCTCTGCTTGTCATTCCTGTTGACCTGCCACGTGGAGCCACGCTGATGGCAGCAGAGCCCCGGAGATGCGCCCACTGCCATTGGATACCCAGGACTTGCTACGCACTGGCCTGTGATCTTCCTGCATTTGGCATTGTTATTGCATATGTCGCGTGAGTCTGAAGAGGAATTCATGGGCTAATACTGGACTTCTGGGCTAATATTCAATTTATAGACTTGATCCAGGCTAGGATGTTTTATTTGCGTAATTAGTTTTTGATATAAGGTTCTCTCATATATATGTGTACCTGGATTAGTTTCTCTAGTCACACTTTTGCTTCGGGTAGGCTGAATTTTGGAAAGGTAGAAGATACTGAGAGGGTAAGCTGTTGAACAGCAAAATTGTGGTTCAACCTACACATTAAAGCATAAAACATTTCTACTGCGCCATTGCATTTTCTCTTGTCTTATGTTGCTGTTTCTCAAAAGTGAGGCTCTCCTGTGGTTGTCTCATTGCTGTGTGCCTGCCAACACAGATAGAGCCACACAGAAGCAAATGACTCTCAGAAAAGCTCCAGGAAATAATAGAAGGTCAACCCGCCCATCCAGATACCCTGACATGCTTGTTTTATGACTGCAGCTATTTCGCCAACTAGAACAGTGTTTGTGGGAACTGTTCAGAGCTTCCCTTATTAATTCTTCTTTAGTTATAAACATTTTTACCCCCAATTATGGATGTAGATGAAATGATGCCCTGAGAAATGCTAGGCGCTCTTCTAGGAGGAATTTTAGATGGAGGAAGTTGAGTTCATAGCTTTCGTCTTCTGTGCTAGGAAACCTAAAAGGAAAAATGTTGGCATCGCAGTCGCTGTACCAAGTCACATTTTGAAGTCCTGTAAAGCTCAGAGCTTAGAAAAATGTTAAGCAGGAAGCTTTAAATGGCACATACATCTTCTTGTCAGTTTCCCTACCAACTTCTTTTTTCAGAGTGTTTTTTTTTTCTTTTCCCTCCCAGCAAAGGGAATCGGAGGCATATGGACCTCTTTGAAGTGCCTTGTAGCCAGCAGAGGAAAGAAGCATTGCTTGTGAGTCAAAGAGCCTCGAGAGCGTGCTCTCATGGCATGCCTGAGGACACTTGGTTACCTGGCCCTTGGCCACCAAGACATGATCTGAAGAATCCAACTGAATAAAAATTATGTTCCCTCAAGTTTCCTTTTGCTCAGCTAAAACAAAATAATACCAGCCGTGGTGTTCTTTGTTACCGGGCTAGCTCCATCACTTTCACATGGGTCTTTTGATTAGTTCATTCTTCACAATTGTATTGAATGTAATTGTGCTGAACGTATGTGACAAGCGGCCTGCTAGGCAGCAGGATATAAAGAAAACCAAAAGAGCAACGTCTTGCCGAGAGGCTTAGAGTTCCGTCTCATTGGTTGGTTGGTTGTCAGGTGCTGTCGAGCTGGTTCTGACGCACAGTACTGCTCCATGTACAGCAGGGTGAGACACCGCCCATCCCACGCCGTCCACACTATAGTGAGATTGAGACCATTCCTGCGGTCCATCTCCTTGAGCGTTGTGTTAGTCCGGGTAGACTAGAGAAGCAAATTCATAGACAAGCATATGGATATATAAGGTATTAAGAAAGCATCCCAACCCAGTCCAGTTCAAAGTCACAAGTCCAATATTAGCCCATATGCCCGATACCTGTCTATAATGTCTCCTTCCGACTCACGAAGTCACAGGCCAGTGGGTGCAGAGTCCCGGCGCTGGTGGGGGGTTCTCCCCATGGCTCCTCGCTTCTAGGGCTCAGGGTCCATCAACAGCATCCAGTGGTGGCAGAAGCAACTCAGAACTGGCAGGGGTCTCCACATGGCTTCTCCAGCTTCAGATGTCTGGTTCTATCAGGGTAAGGCCACATGTTTTCTCTTCCGGCTCCTTCAGCTCCTCAGACATGTGCCATCTTGTCTTGTCCATAATTCATCATCTCAGAGACTGACTCCCAATTACTGGGGAGATGGTCTCTCATCTCCACGAGGGAAATATTGTGAGATTTCCCAGAAGTCTCAGGAGCAAGTCATGCCAACATGGAGGCCTCATTGGTTACTCAATGGCTATCTCCAGAATAACAGGCTAGACTCCACCCCTACATCCCAATCATGAAATTGGCATAACAAATACATGACTGCCCCAAGGGTCTTCCTCTGTGTCCCTGCCCCTCTGCATTCCCAAGCATAAAGTCCTTCTCCAGAGACTGGTCTCTCCAGATAACATGCCCAAAGTGCATGAGACAGTCTCACTCACCATCCCTGAGTCTCAGGAAGAGTTCGGCAGCACTCCTTCCAAAACGGTTTTGTTTGCTCTTTTGGCCGTTCATGGCATTTTAAATGTTCTTCACCAACCCCACGGTTCAAGTGCGTTGATTCCTCTCTGGACTTCCTTATTCATTGTCCAACTTTCACCTGCATACAAGGTCATTGGAAAGACCATGACTTGGGCCAGGCGTTCCTCAGTCCTCAGCGTAACATCCTTTCTTTTCAACACTCAAAAGGTCTTTTGTTGCAGATTGACACAATGCAGTCATTTTGGGATGGCTGCTCCCATTCAATAGGGAGGCAGATAGATAACCTATTTTATTGGGGAAAGTATAGTTGTGAGAATAAGGTGTGAGCTAAAAAAAATTAAAAAGAATAAGACGTGAGCTTGGACCGACTTGTGTAGGTAGACCTGCCAATTTGGGAAAAGTGGACACAGGCATTTGACCTGCAGCTGAGAGGACAGCTACTCTACCACACCCACAGTGGAGGTCCGAGAGGCTGCAAAGTCACAGAGGCATGTTGCAGGGGACTCCAGGGGATTGATGTAGCCAGAAAGGGAAATGTCAGGCAAAGTGTTGGTGGGTGCTTCCAGCCTCTCCCACTGAGAGAACCGTCTGTACCACAGAACAAAGCACTGTTGCTCCTTCTGCTCCGTTTTCACAATCATTCCCCAGTTGGAACCCATTGTGATAGTCATGGTGCCATTGTAACCCCCTGAGGGTTGTTCTCTTTTTCCCTGACCAGCTACTTTACCAAGCAGGATGTGTCTGTCTCCAGGAACTGGCCCCTTCTGATAACATGTCGCGTATGTGAGAGAAAGTCTTACCATCCCATCTTGTAAGGAACACTCTAGCTCTACGTCCAACTCACATTTGTTTGTTCTTCTGGCAGCTCATGGTTTATTGAATATTCTTCTCAGACACCATAATTCAAAGACCTCCATTCTTCTTCAGTCTTCCTCATTTGTTTTCCAGCTTTTGAATGCATATGAGGTGATTGGACCTACCTGGGTCAGGCACACCTTAGTCTTCAAAGTGACATCTTTACTGTTGAAGAATTTAAAAGAGCTTTTGTGCAGAGGATTTGTCCAATGCAATACATCACTGGTTTCCTGACTGCTGCTTCCATCGTTATAGATTGTTGACCCAAGTAAAAGTAAATCCTTGGCAACTTCAGGTTTTCTTTGTTTATCATGATAAACAATAATGTGATGTTGATTCTGGGTTCAGTTGAGAAATTTTTTGTTTTCTCTGCATTGAGGTTTAATCTATACTACGGCTGTGGTCTCTGATCTTTATCTGCAATTGCTTTAAGCCCTCTTTATTTTCCTTAAGTAAGATTGTGTCATTTGCGTCTTATAGGATATTAATAAACCTGAATTGGATCCTAAGACCACATTCTTTATATGGTCCAGCTTTTTGATTTGTTCACTGACATTCAGATTGAATGAGTATCATGAAAAACTACAAGTCTGATATGCATCTTTGGTCCTTTTAAACCCCTTTAAACTCAGAACCCCCTTGTTCTGTTAGAACAACTACCTCTTGGTCTATGTCCAGTAGGACGGACGTGTCACAAGAGCACAATTAAATCCCCTGCAATGACCATTTTTCACGATGTTTTGTGATCTCTCCAGTCAAATACTTTTGTGTCCACCAAAGTTGCTGTTCTCTCGGAGAGCTGATACCCTCCCGCTTCCTCCCCACACTTTGCTCTAGGAGCCTTATCTTCAGAGATCTCTTCACGGGCGAGCGTCAAGCAGGACCATGTCATCAAAGCTAATTGTTCTTAGACTGGGGCTAGAGTTCAGTGCAAGCCTCAAACAGCATAGCTCGCAAAGTGCTTTTTCTATTCGCTTGTTTGCTTGTTTTGGATGAACCATTCCTCTTCAATTTACTATACCTGCCATAGTAGACCATGTAATAACCTAGTTTACAAGGGTCAATATCGGCCTACTTCAGCTCACCAATACCTAGACCATTGAGCTTTATGCATTCCATTGCATTTTTGATGACGTTTAGTTTTCCTAGATTCCACCTAAGCACATTCCACATTCTAATTATTATTACCGGTTGGTAGCGTTTATTCCTTTTCATTTTCGTGTTGTCACATCAGCAGGTGGTGGTCCTGAAAGCTTTGTTCCATCCATGTCACTAATGTTGACACTTCTTCGAGGAAACAGCTCTTTCCTAGTTGTTTTTGGAGTACATTTCAACCCGAGGGACTCAACTTCTGACACTGTTTCAGAAATGCTTCACATCTTTTTATAAGGTTTTGGTGACTCATGTTTTTAGAAGTGGACTGCCTCTTCCTTCTTCCTCGTCCGACGAGATGCGTGGTGGATGAGGTAGGTTGCTACAGGGACTAAATACAAAGAACTTAATCCTGGATATGCATTCCAGTCATCTGGAAAAACTGTCTTCCAAAGATTATACCTCAATTCTGAGATCTCACTTTAAGTGTTCAGAAAGAGGACATGGGCATATGTTCTTTGTTTAACTTAAAAAAAAAAAAACTTGTTGAAAATATGTATGACAAAACCTACATCAGTTTGACGATTTCTCTGTGTACAATTCGGTAACCTTGATTACATTCTGCAAGTAGGACAATCATTCTCACCCTCCTTTTCCAAATGTTTCTTCTTCCATGATCCTGATTCTCCTGCTTCCATTTGACTTTTTTTAGTTACCGTTGTCAATTTGTTTTCATGTAGATAATTCTTAAAGGTGCATGACAGCCAACGTTCTTGGTAGCTGTGTAGGCTGGGTTGACTGGAGGAACAAATTGAGAGCCACTCACGTGTATAAGAGAGAGCTTTATATCAAAGAGCTGTTGCATATTGAGAAAACATTTCAGCCTGACCCAGATCATGTCCATAATTCACTTATTAGCCCATATGTCCAATACTAGTTCATAAATTCCTCTTTAGACTCACAAACACATGCAATGATGCCTAATGCAGGAAGATCACCGTGTGGTGGGTGGAAAGTCTTGTGGATCCAACAGCAGTGGAAGCATCTCAGCACTGGCATGATGTTCCTCCCGCTCTCTGAGTGTAGCTCCTCCACAGGAAGGTGAGGCAGAGGGAGAGTGTGGTTCACCACCAAGGAGAAAAAAGATGTTCCCAGAATCCTCATGAGAAAGCCACTCCCGCAAGGAGGCATCATCAGACTGTAACCTGATTGATGGGCTAGACTCCACCCCTCTACTTATCAACTTGACATGAAATTCTGTAACTACCACAGTAGTCCAATGCTTGGCTGCCAACTAAGTGGTTGGTGCTTCAAATGACCATCAAACTCTATGGCAAAGAGACTTGGTGCTCTACTTCTACAGATTCCAATCTTGAAAACCTTATTAATCTGTTTCACTTCTGAGTCATTGCAAGCCATCAGTTGACTCAATACCACACAATAGCAACAACAGGGCATGCTTGAAAAGAAGATGTCAGGGTACTTTTGGTTTAAGGTTTCAAGGTGATCACAGGGCAAACATGTGGTGGGGTTCATCAACCCTGGCCTCAGAAAGTCAGAGCACCAGCCTTTAAAAAAAATATCTGGCTGGATGTTTTTGATTTGCAGCCTGACTACTTAGTATTTTAGGTAATGGGAATTTTGAGCATGGGCCTACCATGGCTTCATATGCTCAAGCAGAAAACTAAAGAATTCTTTCTGAAATGGTGTTTGAGTTACCAACACGATGTCTTTAGGTAGACAGCAGTCCTTCTCCTCCTCACTTCCCAGCGTCTCGGGGCCAGTGAGAGCCATCACCGGCTCACAAACTTTGTTTGTGTCTGTGTCTTCAGCCCGACAGCACAATAGGGAGGGCTGGTGAGACTTTACACCATCGCTGTTTAGGGAGCCTTTTAATGAAGCTGAAGAAGTGTTTTTAACTTTCAGATTCCAAGTGTGACATCTTGTCGTAATAGTGATCTTCTCTGGGAACCAAAACAGCTATTCTACGGAAACTTTCCACTTCAAAGATCTGGGTAAAGCATGGCTGTGGAGCTAAACATGTCAAATCAGCTGCTTTCTTCATTTTTAACCTTCACCTGCGAAGGAGAAAGCCCAGATTAAACACACCGTTAGTAGGACCCACCTCGGTCCGCTTTTCTCCTCTTGGTGTGGGTTGGCTGCCAGCAGTGATGGAGAAAGGCCCTGGGAGAGGTTCCCATAGGAAGAGAAACAGTGGGACGTCTTTAGCCCCAAGCTGTCAACTAGTGCTTGGGCAGAAAGGAAGAGTTCCTGCCTTAGTCTTCTGAGGTGGCGTGGAAGCTATCCTCTTTAGAATTCACTTGAGAGTTCGCAGTGCTTTCTGGCTTCCAGCATGCCTCCTCGTAGCCACTAAGGCAGCAGAGAGTTTTTGTTATTTGAGGGCCGCCAAGGACAGATGTGGACGCTCTCTTGGGTCGTTTAGCATTGGGGCTGGAACTGGGACAAGGCTTCTCTCCTTGGAGAGGCTTCTCGCTACGTGTTACTCTTACTTGATCCAGAGCTTGCAGGACAAATAACCACCTGACAGATGTGCTGCCCTCTGCCCAGGAGGTTTCCCACCCGCCATCTACTCAGGATTCTAGGCTTCATAACAGGAGGGAGCAGTTTGGAGCCCTGGGGCCACCGTGGTAAAGTGCTTGAACCTGCCGGCTGCCCCTTGGGAGGAAAGGCATGGCAGTTCATTTTATCCCCCAAACAGGGAACGAGCAGCCCATAAACTCTCAGTCTGGGCAGAACTAATTCCTAGGCAGGTCCGGGAACGGCACCACTATGGGTCCAAAGATCCTTGGAGAAAGGGGATCTTGCCGGAGGGCAGACAGCCTCTGAGAACTCCCGGATTGGTGTGCCTGCAGTAGGTTACTTGGGTAAGTCATCATGTTAGCATGACAAGATCGGGAAGAAACTTGGCTAGATAACTGCTCTGCTAGGAGGAAAAGGGACACCGTCGGGAGAGCTGGAATCAAAGCAAAGAGAGCTCACACCTTTTTGCCAATCTTTAAAAACATTAAAAAAAAAAAAAAAAGCAATCCGGTATCCCATTCTGAAAATGTATATCCTCATCACAAAAATCTTGAAACTATAGAAAAGTCATAAGAATGGGGAGAGGGGAACTTTAGTAGACTAACCCCCCCTTTTTTTTTTGCCTTTCTTTAAAAAACATTTAAAAAAGCAATCCAGTATTCCATTTTGAAAAAGAATCCTCATCCCCCAAATCTTGAAACTATAGAAAAATCATAAGAATGGGATCTTTTTACTTACTACCCAATTCTAACCCCTGTTGTCTCATTTTTTGACAATTTCCAGGATTAATTTGGAATGTATCCTCGGGATCACTCCTCGACACCCCTTCTTCTTAAAATCAGCTCCCTCTCCCTGGGGTCGATTCTGCTACGTGGCGAATCCCAGGTCTTTCAAGAGCAGAAAGCTCCCTGGTTGTCATGGCTGCCCTCCTGATGGAAGTAGACCCATCCCCTACTCACCCCACCCTTGATTTCACTGACTGTGGGATGGGTTCTGATGACCAGCACTTAGGACAGTGGCCAAGAGCAAACTTTTCATGCCACCCAGGGACCTTCTTTCCCGGAAGGCACTGCCATTTACAATTATTTTTCGAATTTCATAGATGAAGCAGTGCTTGAAAGTGCATCATGTCCCAGGGGGGTTGAGGTGGCTCTCAGAGCTCCAGGGCTGGCAGCAGGCAACCCAATTGGAGCCTGGGAGAGCTTCACACAGCAGCCCTGCCAGGCTGACCCTCCTGCCCTGACCATGGCCCACCCCTGCTGTCAAATCACTCCATCATCTCTGTCTTTGTGTGCCTCTTATTGCGTCTGCCTGTGTCTTACTGCATGGGGGTGCTATCTGTCTGTCTTTCTGTGTACATCGGAGTCAGCACTTCTCTCTGTGTCCTGCCATCTCCACACCTGCCTGGTTTCCATTCTCTGCTGCTTACTGCGCATGGTTAAAAATCGCTACCCCCATGGTTTCTCTTGTCATCTAAGTTCAGTGGTCCTTAGAGGAGGTCTAGATTCCAATATCTAAGATTCCACATTTAGCAAAACACTCAAAAACTCCAACTCACTGCTATCCTGTCAATTTCCACTCAGGGAAGAAGCAGACAATAAACTCCGAGTCTGGACAGACCTAATTCCTAGGCAGGAGTGTGAACTGCACAACTATTGGTCCAAAATTCCCTTTTCTCCAGAGCAGAACTGTGTGCTTCTACAACCGTGACTCTCAATGAAGGGGAGGGAGTCTCATCTTTCTCTTGAGGATCGGCTGGTGGTTTTGAACTGCAAACCTCGAGGTTAGCAGCACAACTCATAGCCCACTATGCCACCAGGACTCCTACAGGTAGCACAGAGAATCCAACAGCTTCAGCTTGGTCGGTGCAGTGGCTGCTCTGGGTGCCAATTCATTCCAGGGGTCCAGGAGGGGCGGGGTACAGACTTGTACGGGTAGCCACCCTGTGCATAGGAGAGGACAGTTCTTGGAGGAGGGACCTGAGGAGAAAAACGCCTTTGTAGGTTCAGTTAAGCTTGGAGTCACCCCAATGTACATTGGCGGAGAGGTGTGTGCTTCAGAGAATGCAGCAAGCCTGGCCTGCGTTCTTTCATGGACCTGGAAGGGGAACAAGTCAGATTCAAGAAGAACATGTCTTGATAGGTGTCTATTACGAGTGTAACAGGAGAATTTGCTTACTTGGACCTAGCTGTGAGTCTGTGCATGTGTTTATTGCAGGGTTTATATTTCATAATATCTCTATTAGGTTTTCTTAGTCTTCTTTTAAAATTTCTACTCCTGGCTGAGCCCCAGTGGTGTAGGGGTTGTGTGCAGGATTGCGGCCCACTGGGTTGGCGGTTCAAATCCAGCAGCAGCTCTCCAGGAGCAAGACTGGGCTTCCTATTCCCACCAGGGCAGTGATGCCACAAAAATAAATAAATAAATAAAGCTCATGATAAAAAAAAAATTTACTCCCAGGACTGTAGGTCAACCTTCTGTTGTTGTTGTTGTTGTTGTTGTTGTTGTTGTTGTTGTTCTTACATTGCCCCTCAAGCAGGGTTATTCGGAGTTTACCCTCAGTGGCTTTGGGTTGGGGAAGGGCATATGATCCATGACTTGCTCTCCCACAGCTCTGGAGTGGTGAGAAAGTGGGCTGTGGGAAGGTGGGCAGGGGCAGGGTGTCCTGGGGAACCAATCCTTGACCTGAAAACATGAAACAGAGCCAAGGACTTGGGACTGTTGAGAGGAAAGCTGTGGTGGTCATTCGAGAATGGGGTCAGCCCGAGAATGGAGGCGGAGCTAGCAGCTGAGGGGACATCAGGAGAGAGCCAGGAGACAGGGCAAGGTGATGGGCACGGAGGGCGAAGGCAGGTGATCTGACCTGATGCCATTTCATACCTCCCACATGCCACGGATGCTTTCAGGGACTTTTCTGACCTTTGGGACCTCACCATACCCAACCCCCCCAACTGTCACTGAGTTCATTGTGACTCTTAGAGCCCTCTTTAACAGGGTAGGGACTGCTCCCTCAAGTTTCTGAAGCTGTGACTCTTGACAGGAGGAAATACCCTTCTCTCCCAACCTCGGAGTCGCTGGTGGTTTCGAACTGCTCACCTTGTTGTTAGCAGACCAACACATAGCCCTCCACGCCACCAGGGTTCCACAATGAATCATGCAGGACCTCTCTGTGTTTGTAAAAATTGCCCGGTGTGCAGTCGTGTTTGTGGATCCACATTCTAAAGGCACTGAAGACTCCATTCCCCATGCCACCCCACCCCCACTCTGGTCACCCAGCTTCACGGTTGCTCAGGGGAGGAAGTAGGAGCACTCGGAGGCCCGACTTCTCCAGGTCACACTGCTGGCTCGTGTGAGCAAGCACGGCTTTCGGAAGCCACAGTGGGCACTCTTTACTTCCCTACCCAGTCGGGAACTTTTCATATCACAGCCCAGACAGGTCACCCATTGTGGCGCACTGGGGCTCTTTGAAAGCCCTGTGCTTTGTATGTCTCACATACATGAGTTCTTCCTCAGAGATCAGGCGGAACCTGTTGGTGCCCATCACAATGCATGTGACTCCACAGTAGTCTCCTAAAGAAATTATACACCTCAAGGGCACACTGCTCTCGAATCCATAACCAGTCACCATCAGGGACTGAGTCAGTGGGCCGAAAGGCTTCAAGTCCCTCGTCTCAAGGGACACCAAGATCAACTGGCCTCACAGTCCACAAAGACAGCATTGTGCATCCTACCCTGGTGAGCTGTTGTAAGACTGGGGTCTTCAAAGCTGGCGAGTGGTCATCTCAGACGCTACCGTTTGTCTGTTCCCATCCAGAGCAGAGAAGGGGGAAGAATGTCCAAGGCACGAAGCAATGAGCTCAAAGGACTAAGGGACCAGCAAGGCCAGAAGAACGAGATGGTGACCAATATCCAAGACTGACTATTCGGAAAGTAGCTCCTAGACAGGGTGGGAGTGAAGTATGGCACATACCTCAAAACCACAGAGAAGACCAGTGGGACCCCGGAGACAGACTCTGGCCATTTATCACCCGTTAGGGACTCAATTTAGAGATATGGGTCTCTCAAAGGATCTGTGGTGCCAGGGAGCCTTCAGTGTCTGGCAGTGCTTTGAAGCTATGCCTAAGGTTTTCTTCGCTGCCCATTCTTAGCCTGGAAGCTCCAGCAGAAACATTGGTTCACTTTGGGTGATGCTGCTGGCCTTTGACCTACCATTGACATAGCTTCCAACATCACAACAAAGAAGCCACCAGAGTGCACACTGACAAACCAGTGCTAAAAGGATAAAACAATCTGTCTTGGGAGAACTCCGGCCAGAGTGGTCCATCGAGGCAAGGAGGGCAACACTTGGACTCACATACTTTGGACATGGTATCCAGAGAGACCAGACCCTGGTGAAGGATATCATGTGCAGTAGAGTGTAGGGGGAGTGAAACAGAGGAAGTCCTCAAGGAGATGGCTGCAACAAGTATGGGAACAATTGTGAGGCTGTCACAGGCAGTGTTTCATCCTGTTGTGCATAAGTCATTGTGGGTCGGTCAGAACCAACCAGGTGGCACTGAACAACACAGTACCAAGTTTTGGGGGTGGGGTGGTAATTTATAGTGCTCACAGGCGAGAGGGAGTTGTCCTAAATCACCGCTATTTCCTAATTCATACATCTTCCCTACAACAGATATCTTTCTAATGATCCAGCAAGTTGAGCTTCCCTATGAATTTTGTGCTTCAACAAAAAGCTCTCTATAATCCAGGTTGCAACAGCTTTCGTTTCACTTTCCAGAGAAGCAGGAATTACTGGAATTTACATTCTGGTGAGTGACAGAATGTCCCAGACCTTCCCAGGCTTAAAAAAGTATTGTTGCCCTTAAATCAGGTCATTAGGCCTCATAATGACTCTTTGGGGCAGACTGGAATTTACATTTGTGAGTTTAACACATTCATCTGCCGATTAACTGCTGAGTCCTGAACCACTCTACCACCAGTGCTTCATTTCTGCCTTAGGGACTCCCTCTGAAAGATTTCATGTCTAAGGGGGAGTAGGGTGGCTTTCCTGTGGGAACCAGGCCCTGCCTCCATCTCTCAGTTGAGGCACTGGTCTGCCAGCCACCAGTTCCAAGGTTCAAACCCACCAGCTGTACCCAGGGAGAGAGATGAAGATGTAAGTCTTGGAAACTGAATAAAGACAGGATCACATTGAGTCAGATACTGCTACGGGTTCAAACAAATGACAGCCACTAGAATGTCTTGATAATTTAGAAGAGTCTTTATTCGCTTATAACCGGAGTGCTAGAATCTAAAAGTCATCCATTGATTACCCTCCTGAGTACACATTTCAGTCCACCTTTAAAAGCAAAAACTCGTTTATCATTTGTCTAGGACTTAAGCGTGAACAGAAGCAGAAAGCAAAATTAATGTTGTTATTCTTCACAGTTAATGAGTGTTACACAGTGCAGTATTGATTATAACAATGTGGTTCCTGGTTACTACATCAAAAGAAACAATATTAATTAAATGTTCTGATCAATCAATCAATCAATCAATCACTAGTGGGACTTTCTGAGAAGGGAGGGGGAAGGAGGCAGGTCATTCAGCAGCTAACAAACATGGAGTTTCTTTTGTTTGCCTCAACACAGTATGTTTGGGTTGGGTGTAGGATACCAGGGAAGCTTGGGACATGCACATGTTCTTTGATGTAGCTGGGATGTTACTGCTTCGGTATTTTGAATTGGAGTCAAAGCTTGAAAGGCATTTCGTCCCTCAACAAGTGCACAGCCTTCTCTGGGCAGGCTGAGTACACGGCCATGGACTTGTAATCAGCTTCTAGGCCCCCCAAAATCAAACAACAACAAACAAACAAGACGTGCTTTGCAGCGGATCTACACTTGGCCTTTTGCAACACTTCCTGAAAGTTGGGGTTATCTGTGCTAGCTCTGTGCCGCACTTGTGACTGACCATACTGCAGGAAAAAATCCCCGCCTCCTGATTGCGCCTCTATAGGACAGATAGAACTGCTTCACAGGCTTTCTAAGACTTCTAGTCTGTACAAGAGGAGAGAGTCTCGCCTTTCCCCTTGGGTTTGCACTTAACAGCCCAACGCTTCAATCACTGGTGCACCATGGCCCTTTTTCTTCCAACTATAAACCGAGGGGTTCAGGTCTTTGTCATTGACACGCACTATTCTTCTGGTAGGTGGTGAGCTGGCCTGTGTGAGTATGTGAGTGTCTGTGCTTCAATTTTAACCTGTTCGTGGTGTCTTCGAGAATCAGAGTGGGAGTTAGATGGCTTCTTTCTGTCTTCTTTCTCCTTCTCCTGTTCTTCCCCTCTTCCTTCTACTCCTCCTTCTCCTTCATGCGGGACTGTGTCCGTGCTAAATGTCAAACAAGCTGGAAAATCAGAGATCAACCGTTTCAGAGCGTGAAGGTCATTTTAACATCACATCTCAATTGGCCGGATAGTCATTCAGTAAACCCTTCTTTTCTTGTGAATACCAAAACCCCAAACCAAACCCCCCGCCTTCGAATTGATTCTGACTCGTAGCCGCCCGTTAGGACAGAGGAGAACTGCCCCTGTGTATTTGTATCCAAGGGTACAAATCTTTACCGGGGCAGAAAGCCTCATCTTTCTCCCTCTGAGCAGCTGGTGGAATTGACTCGTGGAGAGCTGCGGACCTTGCTTGTCATGTAGCCCGCTTCATTACCAGGGCTCCTTCTAGACATGAAAAATAAGGTTCCTGTGAGATTTGAACCTGGGGCTTCTTGCACTTTGAGAATCATACTCATAAACCAGCCAACCGATGTACTAATACTTAGGCCTCCAGGAATCTAAACCTGTGCTCCCTACCAGAATATAACAGAAAGAAGCCTTTGCAATCTGGAAGGACCCGGATTTCATTTCCAGGTAGGATTCTCAACAGCCTCACAAAGGAGGAGGAGTCTGAGTTCCGGGATGCTTGATGTGGCAGCCAGGGTTCACAAGTCTAGAGCACAAGGTTTTCCATTTGTGCACCTGCGCTTCCACGTGTTGGAGTTGACTTTGACCTTGGACTTTTGCTAATTCCGTATTTCCTTTCCATGATCTTACTAGAGCAGAAGACTTTGTGGGAACTGGTCTGGAATCAGAGACCTTTTTGTGGATGTTCATTTACTCACGTCTTTTCAACTGAGCGTGTGTCAATTTAAGTCATCCTGTGAGGATTTTTGAAACCTTCCTCTTGAACTCTCCTTTTTTGTTTCAAAACAAGTCTTTGTTGAATCTTGGGAGAGGATACCAAATCACAAAATAAGTAACTAAATAAGCAACACATTTGATTCTGTGTAATTGAGGAGAAAAATGGGGTGGGGCAGGTGGTGGCTGTTGAGAGATAATGGGCATAGCATAGAACTTGCCCATTTAAAGTATTCAGCGCCACGATTTTTATATTACACTCACAGATTATGCAGTTGTCACCATTGTCTAATTCCCAAACATTTCATCTCTGCACTAGGAAGCCGTCACTCCACAGCCATGGCCCCTCCCTATTGTGTCTCATGTAGCGATGCTTCCTTCCTGGTCATGATTGAATAGTATTGCCACATTCTGTTTTTTAATTATTCAGTGACTGGCCCTCTGAGTTTTTACTTATAGGCTAATATGAATATTGACACACGAACATTTGGGTACGGGTCTAGAGAAATGGTTTCATTTATCTTTTTTTTATCCCCCGCCCCGCAGCTGGTTTCATTTATCTTGTGTTGATATCTAGGAGTGAAATCCCTGGGTCCTAAGAGATATCTGGTTGCAATCTTTTGAGCAGTCTTCAAGCTGTTTCTAACATGACAGTACACCTTTCCCCTCCCACCAGCCATGCATGTGGGTTCTGATTTGCCCCCTCCTGGCCAGTGTATGCCTGTCATTTAGACTCTAATCATTCTAGTGGGGTGATGTGCTATCTCACTTCAGTTGGGGTTTCCCTCCTGATTTTGAGCATCATTTCCTAGACTTAGTGATCATTTGTATCTCATTTTTGGAGAAATGTCTATTGAGATTCTTGGCCATTTTAAAATGGAATTATTTGGCTTATTGCTGAGATGTGTGATCTGCAAGTTCGCCCACCCCTCTTTTGTGACTTTGACTAGTCTTGATACTGTTAAGTTTGAAATTTTGAACAAATTCAATCAATTGAGTTTTTCTTTATTATTTGGGCTTCGATTCCATTATATTGTCTGTACTATCCCAAAATTAGGTTGGAGATGCACCTTTGAAATGCTATTGTACTTTAAAGTCAGATTTAGGCCTAGCCCTGCCACTTAGTGTAAGATCAGGCAGAGGCTAGTGGCTTTCAGTCTTGGTTTCCTGAACTCTCAAGTGAAGCTTAAAGCGGAAGGCAAAGGGTAATTCTAAGAATTGAATAATGTAACAGATGTAAGCGAATGTATCATGCTTGAGACATTATAGGTACAACAAACATCTATTGCTTTTTCCACCGCCCTTTCCTTGAGCAGGAACCCTGATGGCATCATGAGTGGTTTACTCATTAGACTCCTAACCTTGAAGTCAGCAGTTCAAAACCCCCAGCTATTGCTCAGGAGACTATGAGACTTTTTGCTCTCCTAGAGACTGAAAGTCTCAGAAACCTTTTGGGGTAGTTCTACTCTGTTTTATAGGGCGCCTGTGAGTCAGAATAGACTTGATGGCAATGTAGGGTTTTTTAAAATGATTTATTTTATTTAGTTATTTATTTTTTGAATTATTTTTTAAAGCCAGCCTTTCCCCATGTACAAGCTGTCTGGTCTATGATCACCATATGACTCATCATCCCCGAATCTTCTCGTCTGCTTTGCGGTCTTCTCTGTTTCAGATTGGGCTCAATGTACCTCTCTAGTGTCTAGAGCAGAGTCTGGCATCTGTAAGTGTTCAGTAAGCATTTGTTTAGGGAGGACTAGGTGGGGTCCCGTTTTCTTGTTTACATGTCCAAATATACTCACTGCTTGGAAATGTATTCCTAAGGAAGCCCACAGTTCTGTAGGTGAATATTTAATTTCTGAGATCTCCCCCCCCCCCAAGATTCTTCTCAGCAGTTTCTCCAGTTAACTTATTAAAGTCATAACTGCCTAGAGTGGCACTTTTCCCTCCAAATGATGTACTTCCCATCCAGATGTTTCCTCTTCGGGCGCGTGTCAGACAAAAATAGGAAGGATTGAGTCTGAGCAGTAAGCTTTAGAAATCAAGTTAGGAGAGGGGGCAGGCAGGGCAGGGGCATGGATTTGGGGACTGGAGTGGGGGTGGGGGGATGTGATTGTGAGAGTTCCAGTGATGCTGCAGCCAAGGAAATGCAAACGTTGCTTACAGGGTTTTTGTTTGCTTGTTTTTTAATGGGGCAGTCAGGGTTTATTTATTTGGAAAGAATTCTAGCGAAGACAGGAAACTGTAAGCAAAGAGTAGCCAATGGTTTTTACTGGCTGCAGTGCATCTGATTCATAACCAAGACATGGTGGCCCTGAAGTCATTGTTTGCATGATGGGTAGACCAGCTTTGAATGCTCCAGAATTCAAACCATTTCACGGACCCCTGGGCTGAGTGAGCTTTCAAAGGAGGCAAGGTTGTCAGTCTGAAGGAATGTGGATAGGTGTCACCTCAAAGAATGGATTCCATCATCTCATAGGCTTGGAATTTCAACCCCGCGAACAGGTTCTTTTTGGTTTTTCTGGTTGTTTGCTTTTCTTTCTCAGACCTGCAAGTCTGCCGGTGTCTTTCAGACTGTCTCTGAGAGGGATGTGCAGAGCCACCTGCCTCAAAGTAATTGGTCTCTGGAGATTTATTTTTCCTTCCACAGAGAACCCTGCAGGACTGGCATTTAGCAGAACTTGTTTGCGATCTAATTATGATCCAGGGTAATACCTCTGTTTCTCAGGCCTGGGGACTGATTGCCTAGTCTTTGTGAGTTGCTGTCTTTGAAGAAGGCCCCTGTCTGCCGGGCTAGTACCTAGAAGCTCACTGTCATAGACGTGAAAGCTTAAACTAGTAATTGTACCGAAACTCATGGGCCATTCTGTATTTGCATATAAACCACAACCCCAAACCCACTGCTGTCCAGTCTCTTGTGACTCCTGGGACCCTCTAGCGCAGAGTAGAACTGCCCCCTAACTCGGTCCATCTTTCTTGGGAGCAGAAAGCTTTCTCTTTCTCCTCAGGAGTGATGAGTGGGTTTGAACCACCAGCCTGGTGGCCAGCAGCCCAGCACTTAATCCATCCCCTGTGTCACCAGGACTCCTAATTGTGCATGTCAGTTAGAGTGTGCCCTAGTATGATAGAGAGTATGACCAATTTCATAATATGTAATTTTTTTTCCAATCATTTTACTGGGGGCTCCTACATCGTTTTTCACAATATAAGCATATTCGTCAAGCACCCTCACATGTCCACTTCTCTTATTGTTCTCCAATCGTCCACCTTTTCCCTTAAGCCCCTAGTATCGGCTTTTCCATTCCTTCTCCTCTTCCCCTGGCCTCTCCTCCCCTCCCACCCTCAATACTTTATACATTGTTATTGTTTTTTCATATCGTACACTGCCACTGCCCGACCTCTCCCCCAACCCACTCCTTTGATGCCCGTCCTTCAAATAGGAGCTTATGTGTATATATCCTTGCTGTTGGTTCCGTGTCTCTACCCGCCCCCCCTTTCCCTCCACCCTTCCAGTAACAATCTGCTACTTCTCCTGTTAAGCCAGAGTGATACCTACTAATCCCTGATCCACTAAACTGGTAAACTCTGATTCCTGCAGCTTTGATTCATAGCCTACAAACATGGGGTACAGGAAGGGGCAGGAGAGCGAGAACACATACAGAACACCACCCCTGATTCCTGCTCTCAAATCAACCAAATGCAGGCAACGGCCTTCCTCCGTGGGCTGAGGCAAGCGTGCTGTGATGGGGTTGGCTTTTGGGAGTGCTACGGTAGCACACACTATACACGTGGGCCACGCTAGCATATTTTCACACAGCACGTTCCGTGAAAACATCGTTTGCCCAAACATCCTGAGGAGTACACCTTGTCTCTGTAGGACCATGGTATTCTCCTAGGAATTCTTCCTGGTCCCACTCGCTTTGTTCCTTCTTCCTTCAAGAGCATTGCTTTTCTTATCTGCACACCTGGGAAGCTTCAGCACCCTTCCGTTTGGCGACAGTCTGGAAGCACAGTGCTAGAACCAGGTCTCTAAATGTTTCTCCAATAGCTGAGGCACGCTGGCCGCAGGGGGATCAAAAGCTGAAGTACTTCTTGATGGAAAGCTCTTTTTTTTTTTTTTGATGGGAAGTTCTTTTGTATGCATATATGAATGTCACTGTGTTTGGTTCTGTGGACAACCCATTCTAAGACAGGATTCTAGACCCTATCTGTCCATAGAGAAATATGAGCATCAACATACATATTGGTGTGAGATATATGCATTTATGTATGTGTCTATTCACACACATATACTGTATACATAATGTTCTTATAAATATAATATACCAGTAAATATCATATAATAATGACACATAAACTCTAAGACTACAAATAAAAACCACATAAATGAAAACCAAGAAATACAATATATGTGATATATGTATAGATGTGTGTGTGTGTGTGTGTGTATTGGCACAGTCAGCTCCTTGTAATCATGAAGTGGAATTGGCATCACCTTTCCCTAAGCCATAATAAGCCTTACGCACAGAGTTGGCTCTGGAGGCTGGGGTGCCTCTTTTTAATGGGATATGGTTGTCATCACTGCTCTGTGCTGGGGCAGCTCTCTCTGCCTTTGGTGGTGAGGGTGAATAAGAAGTTTCCATTTACATAACACGTGGAGGTCTTTGATGAAAGATGCAATGTAAATACAAAGTGGTAGTATGTGAACAGTTCTTCCATGTGCGTAAGTCCTGAGTTCCACAGATGCCTGGAAGAAGTGTGAAGCACAGAAGAATTTATAGGGCTGGCTGTGGTTCTAGTTGCTGAAACTTTCCTCTCTACATGAACTTGACGAAATCCAGCTAAGAGTTTAATACATTATTTACACCTCACATCTTGACTTTTGCTTTCTTAAATTTAATCTCTATTGCTTGTTACTCTTCTGTAACACGCTCATTAGGTGTAAACCCCTAAGAGAATTAGGATCCATTTTTCTGTAAAGTCCTTCTCTAAGTTCAACTGATGGATACTTTCCAGTGTTGCATCCTCTGTTTCTGAAGTAAAACACAATTTGGTAAAAGGCCTCTCCAAGTGAGGTTCTTGGGTGGCACAACAGGCTGAGTGCTCAGTCATTAACCAAAAGTTTGGCAGTTTGAACCCTCTCAGATGTGTCTCGGAAGAAAGGTCTGGTGATTTCCTTCAAAGAAAAACCAGTCATTGAAAACTTTAGGGGCCACAAGTCTGCCTTGACACCCACGGGGTCACCATGAGTTAGAACCAGCTTGACAGAAACTGGTTTTTAGCAACTGGTGATTACTCGTGGGGCTGGGAACCACAAGATCAGCAGCTGGAAACCACCAGGCCCCCCTTCAGAGAAAGAGGACACTTCCTCCTATCGTAAAGCGTTACAGAGCCTGCCAGAAGCTCACAGGGCAGTGCTAGCCTGTCCTGCAGGGTCACTGTGAGTCCGCAAGACTGGATGGCAGTGAGTTTGGGACTTTAGGGTTAGTTTTTTTTATTTTTTTAGTATAATGCAGAAGCAGCCCTGCTGCTGTTTTGTGATAACTGCTGGATGTCTCATAGTAAGGTAAAAATGAGGCTGTTGTTCGTGTAAAGATTTACAGTCTAGGAAACTTATGTACAGTTGCTATGAGTAGAAATCAACTTGATGTCAGTGGGGTGTTTCTTAGGTTAGTATTTGGGAAGAAGGGGCCTTGGCCCTCAATTTGATAAATAAGCTACTGCATGCCGGAACACGTGATAGTTGGAGGACATTTTTTAAAGTATGACACAGCCCATGTTTTAAAGTTGCTTGTGATCTAGCCATTCCGTCAGAGAGAGAAAAGATACTTGCCCTCACATTGTTAGCATGCCGGGGCGAGCCTAGTCTACCAAAATCTACTTTCATTTCTTAAAAAGTAATTTTCTCTGCTTTCCCCTTCTTAATCCCATCCCCCTAAGGTAAAATTATCTATTTTTATTGATTCATTTAGAAGTAGCTTCTGTTCACGTTCTTGCAGCAGCTCTTTCCTGAGGAAGAATCAGTTCTTACATGCCTTCTCCCCCCACCACCCTGGAGGCCAGTGGTAGACATTGGTCTGCTAGCTGCAAGGTCAGCAGCTTGAAACCATGAGCCACTCCTTGAAAGAAAGCCTCAGCGTTCTTCTCCAGAAAAGAGCTACAGTCTCCACAACCTGCCCTATAGCGTTGGCTCATTGGCAGTGAGTTTTGAGGTGAGATGTTCACTAAAAGAGTCCTGATGGTAGCGTGGGTTCAGCATTGGGCTGCTACCTACAAGGTCGGCAGTTCAAGCCCACAGGCTGCTCCTCAGGAGAAAATGAGGCTATCTGCTCCCATAGCCATTTATAGTCTCATGGGAAGCCCTACACAGGGTCTCCGTGGGTCAGAACCCCTTCCTTGGTGGTGGTTTGGATTTTTCCTCAAGGAGTCCTGGTGTTAGTGTGGGTTATCAATGAGTATTAGGTGATTTTGTAAAATTCATGGTTCACGGCTACCTTTTAAACCTCTGACAAGCCATTGTTTATTACTGTTCTTGCAGTGTGGGAAGGAGAACTCAAAGTATAGCTCAGGAATTTCATTTTCTAGGCTTTGGTTTACACTGAAGTTCTTAGCCCTGGAGTTATTTTGAGTAAGGTGGACAGAACTGCTTGCAGGGTGTACATGCGATACGCTCACTGCTGGGGTGTTCAGTTTCTTGTCATTTGAGAGCATCCTGATAGCTCCTATGTAATATTATTCATTGCTAGCTAAGTGCTTACATTTCTGAAAACACAATTAGTAGATCATGGGGGGAGATAGAGGCATTCTGACCATTCTCATCCAGGGTTCTCAGTGACTCAATGGATAGTCTTTTTAGAGAAACGATGAAATGCTGTATGGGGCTTCCAATCGTTAAAACTACCGTGCTTCAGCCAGCGGTTGTCAGTTAGAGGAGGTAACACCACCCACCGATAAAATTCAAACCACAAGATGTTATTTTAGGCGCTTGGGTGATGCTAACTCTTCTTACCCTTTAAACTGCTAAGTCACAGTCTGTTTTTGCATTTTAATTTGGTGCAAATTAGATGCAGCAGACAGAGGTCTGTCATGAGATACTAAAATGAGATGAAATACCAAATAAGAGAAGGCGGTTCTTTGGAGTAAATCTTTCTGTCATTTCTGGTGCCAGCTCATGGGCCCTGGCAATTCCGCTATCTGGGAGCGTGTCATAACTCCCATGCCCTGGTCTCACTCTTGGAGTATTTGGTTGGCTTGTGAAGAAGTGGGTAAGGCATCAGTAGTTTG